>JAHLSL010000041.1:9553534-9683356 GCA_025920805.1 Petroica traversi
CGGGGAGCGAGGGCAGAGCTGGGCGGGCGGAGGAGGCGCTGTGGGCCCGGCTGGTGCCAGGGTGGAGGTGAGAGCCCGGCTCGGGGCACAGCGGCCTGGGAGCTGCTGGGATGGATCTGGGATTCGTCACCGGGTGCTCAGCCCAGCTCCGTATCCACTGATGCTGCTGTGGATGTATAAAAGTGGGATTTTTCCTGCTGCCACAGGCAGAACGGAAAGATCCCAATCCCAAACGCCACCCCCAGCAAGGCCCTGGTGCGAGGTGCAGCTGCTGGGTGTGGGTGCATGGAGGATTCATCCTCTGCAACTTCCCTGTGCGCCCTTAATGGTTGTGGTTGGGTTTGGGGTTTTTCCCTGATTGAAATTTCCCTATGAAAATCAATCTGAGGTCTGGTTCACTTGGGAGCGAATCTGAATTGCTGCCTGGGAATGTTGAGGTGGTAAACAAACAATTAATTAAATGTGGTGCTTGCAAGGAGGCTGTGAGGGAGCGTTTCCCAGCTCCTGCTCTGCCCTTGGTGCCAGTTTGGTTTTTAAATTAACGAGAGCTTGGATCACACCAGCTCCAGCCTGGGGCTGCCAGCGTCCCTGGGGCTGATGGACGGGGGTGCCAGCTCAGTGCATCATCTGTTTTCTAAGAGCAAATTGGAATATTAAAAATTCATTCTTCCCCTTGGCTACTGCCTGCTCCCAGCATTTTAAGTACCGAGGTGATGGACTCGGTGCTGGGCTCGGGGAGGACGTTTTGTTCTGGCTGTGGCTGCAGGATCCATCACCTTTACCTGTTCCATCTGGGCTGCAGCCTCTCCTGGTGGCTCCCAGTGCCACGGGGTGGCCGTGGGCACAGCCATGCTGCAGAAACAGGGATCAGCCCAGGGATTCTCCAGGGACAAACAGCAAAAGCATGGGGAAAACCAGGTGGAAAACCTGTTTGGGGACAGTTGTCTGAGGGAGGTGAGGCTGCCTGGGATCAGCAGGGCTATCCCTGTGCCAGCTCAGGGCTCTGTGTTGGGGGAGCCCATGGCTGTGAGGGGAGACCCCGACCTGTTATCAGGAGCAGGTTTCCCAGGGCTCAGATTGGAGTGGAGGTTTTTGGGGCGCTGGGCAGGGCTGATCCCCCTGGCTCTGCTGTGACCCCTCCCCTGCAGGAGCTGCCATGGCCCACGGCCGCTCTCGGAAGCGCTCGCGGAGCAGGAGCAGGAGCAGGAGTGAGTCCTGGAGCAGGCAGGAGAGGAAGGAGAAGAAAAGGAGGAAGAGCAGCAAGGACTCCCAGCATGGCAGCAGCTCCCCGCAGAGGAAGAGGATCTGTGGCTCTCATGGACACAAGTCGAGCTCGGCAGCAGCCAGGGAAGGTGGGGGAAGCCCCTGAGGCTGCACTTTCACATTTCCTTGGGCAGGTGCACAGAGAGAGCCTGGGGGGGAGAAGAGGGTCCCTGGTTTTAGTTGGTGCTGTCACCTTGTCCTGCACTTTGCGCCCACTTTGGGCTGGTTCTGGCAAGTGCAGAGCCCTCAGCCCCTCCGAGAGCTGAGCTGGTACCACAGAGCATCCCGGGTCAAAGGTGGGCACAGAAACCAGGAAAGAAACCAGGCTGGGAGGGGGATAAACCAACATCTCTCTGCTGCAGGGCCAGGGCTGCTCCACTCACCCCCTTCTTGTGTATTGCAGAAAAGAAGAAGGAAGGAAAGGACAAAAAGAAGAGGAAGGCCAGTACCTCTTCCTCTGGGACATCTTCGTCCAGCAGCTCCTCCTCATCTTCCTCTTCCTCCAGCTCCTCTTCCGATGACTCCAGCGACAGCGACTCCAAAACAAAGAGTCAAGACAGCAAAAAAAAGCGAGTGAAACAGAAAGACAAAAAAAAGAGGAAGAAGAAGAAGAAAAAAATAAAGAAGAAATCCAAAAAGAAAGCAAAGGAGAGGGCTAAGGAGGAGAAAGCCAAGGGAGAGGAGGTGCCTGGCCCCTCGCTGGAGCAGTGGCAGAAGGAATCAGTGGTGGACTCTGGGCCAGGTAATGATGCTCTTTCCCTCCTCCTGGAGCCTGTGCACACAGAAGTTGTGCTGGTCCCTTTCCATGGAGGTGTCTGAGGAAAGCAGGGCCATGTGCAGGGAGGAGCCCCACGCTCTCCTCCCTCCTACGTACAGTGCCCACCTCCGAGCCACACTCAGACACTGAAGTGTCAGGGTGTGGTTTGTAGATGTGAGTGGGGAACAGAGATGCCAAATGGAAGGACACAGCCAGCAGTGACATCCTGGCAAAGCTGCTCCTGCTTTGGGATGTGAAGTGTCCCTTCCTTTGCGTGGTTTGTCACTGTACCCCAAGTCCTGCTGGGAATGGGGTGTGGAATGTTGTCCCTGGGCTGCAGCCCTGGTGCTGGGCCCTCTCCTGGAGCAGAGCTGTGACTGAGCTCTGCATTGCAGCTCTGACAGATGAACAGAAATCCCGGATCCAGGCGATGAAGCCAATGACAAAGGAGGAGTGGGACGCGAGGCAGAGCGTCATAAGGAGAGTGGTGGATCCCGAAACGGGGAGAACCAGGTATGGTCCTGGGGCAGAGGGAGGTGGGTTGTCCTTTCCATCCATGCTGAGTGGGCTGGAGGTCTGGAGGAGGCCTGTCCATGGCACTGCAGCATCACACCTGGACCTGTCCTGCAGCAAAGGCCTGAGCTGACCCCTCACACACCCCCCTCATCAGGCCTGGTGTGACTTACCCAGAAAGTGACACGATGACACCAAATCACTGAATTGTGCTGGGGATCCACACAAGGGACACTGGGCTGTGTCCCAGTATCCCACTGCTGCATCCACTTACCTTTCAGCTCCAGAGCCCTGGGCCCTCACACCCAGATGGGAATGAGGAGCCCTGTGGTGTTACAGACAGCAATCAAACCCAAGTTCATTTAGCTGCCAAATAGAAATGACCCAGTTTTTAATAAACTGCATCTTCTCAGCAAGCAGAAAACGTCACGCTGAAGAGAATTGGGTATGACAAGTCCAGTCTTAAAATAGAAGGCAGCCTGCAGGGCTCAGGGAGGTGTGGAACAAAGGTCGGCTCCCTGTAAGGCACGTAATGAAGACAATTAAATTTCTGTTCATGTTTGGAGGTGTGAGCCACCTCCAACACTGCTTGGAATGTGCTCAGCAAGATGCTCCCCAGCCTGGCTGCATTTCAGGCCCAAACTGGCTCCTGTTCCTGAATGGCTTTGCAGTTTCCTGGGGCAGCCAGGGCCACACCTGAACTCTGTAGAAAAAGGAAGAGGTTTTGCCCAGGTTGGGGCACTGTGGATTATAGGGTGACATGGGATGCTTTCATTAGGAGTGACTGCACACAGCAGGCAGTGCCCATGCCTGGGGCAGGGCCAGCTGGCCCTCAGTTCTTGGAGGAGCACTCCTGTCCTTGCTGCAGTGTGGTGACATTAATCCCGTGGGAGCAATGGCAAAGCCTGCCCTGCTGTTTAAGCTTGAAACAAAAACAAAGTCACAAAATACAATGTCAGGGGTAGGTCAGCACTGGCCTTGCCTGGAGCTGCATCAGCCCAGCACCTGCTCCTGGGTGCCCTTGGGGTGGGGGTCAGCACCTCTGCAGCTGCAGGATCTTGCCAGAACCCTCATGGCTCTGGGGCCTGTGCTTGTCTTGCAGGCTCATTAAGGGGGACGGGGAAGTCCTGGAAGAAATCGTCAGCAAGGAGAGACACAAGGAGATTAACAAGGTAGTGGGAACTGGCCACCAGCACGAGCTGCTGGGGGGTGGCTGGGGACAGCCAGGGTTGTGTCTCCACCCTGGGGACAATCTGAGCTCTGGCAGCACTGCCAGGGCCCTGGGGTGGTGCTGGTGCCCTGCAGCCCAGGGCAGGGCAGTGCTGAGTGCTGTGTCTCCCTTGCAGCAAGCCACCCGTGGGGACGGGCTGGCCTTCCAGGTGAGGACGGGGATGCTGCAGTGAGGGCAGGCCCAGCCAGCCCAGGAGCTCGTCCTGCTGCCCCTGCCAGCCCAGGGGGGGCCTCTGCCTCGGGACCACGCAGGCAGCACCGTGTCAAGATGTCCCCCAGGGCCCTTTCCAGCTGCTCTGTAAGTTACTGACTGGGAAGGAGAGCGACTTTAGGGTTCATCTCCCAGTAAACAGCTTCTCCCCTCCCCTTCCCAGTCTAGCCAGTGTGGCAGTAGTGAACCTGAGCCATTTGCCCCGATGCTTCTTTGGATGCTGGAGGAGCTCAGCAGCACCCAGGGGTCAGGCCCGAGGGTGCTGAGCACCTCAAGGTCCGCTGGGCTTTGGGGGGCAGGAGCCAATGCTGTGGCCAGGACAGGGTGTTTACCAGGGCCACAAAACACACAGCTGGCTGCCACTTTTCCCTTCAGGGCTGCCCAGGTCCTTTCCTTGCTGGATCTGGCTCACAAGCCCTTTGCACTCCCTTACCCTGCTCAGAGAGGAGTGGCTGTGGCTCTGCTCAGGCTGTGGCTCCTCTGCACCCCTGAGTGCCACCCTCCACTCTGCCCTGGGGCTTCTCCCGTCCTTCCTGCAGCTTCACCACCTCGGGTAGGGGAGCACTGAGCTGGCCCACTGCACTGGCATCTGTGCAGGTGTGCTGTTTTTGCAGGGGTGGCTTTGCCTTGCTCTGCTCCTGCATGCAACTCATCCCTTCCCCACAGCACAGGCCCTGGGCAGTGCTGGGGCTCTGGGCTTCTCAGGGCTGCTCTGAAGAAAACACAGCAGCCTTTTCCTTTGCTGGAAAAGTCCGTAAGTCTACAAACTGTAAAAAAGAAAAGGACAAATGAGTTAAAGGACAAATGGGTCCTGCAGGACTCATATCCACAGAGGTTTCCACATTCTGGTCATGGCTGTAACCCCATTAAACTGGCACCTGCTCGCATTTTCCGACTTGTCCGTTTCTAGAGTCTCCCCCCACCCAAAAGAAAAAGCAGACAAGAGAAGAGCCTTCCCATTTCTTTAATCTGTGTAACTCACAACGATACTGTACACAAAGCACACCAGGCATTGAACGATGCTAACAGCAAGGAGGAGAAGGAAGTTGTACACAAGGTTTGCCACACACAAGCGGAGTTGTCGGCACTGCACGCGCGGGGCCAACCCGGCGCCCTCGGGCATCCCCCCCGGTGGTTCCCCACGCACGGCTGGTACCCCTAGAGCAATTTTTTATAAATAAAATATAACTAACATCGTTGGAATATAAAACTGACAGTCGAGGGTATCAACAGGCAGAGGGAGGGGACCGTAAGGCTTCTAGAACTAATAGGAAATGCAGCAAACAGTGGCGATACCTGAAGAAGGGGCTGCTACAGCGAGCACGGCGGCTGCTGGGCGGGCGGGTGGGTGGTGGTGACCCTTTGGCTGATTTCTGCTCTGGGCTCGCGCCTCCGACACTGTAAACGGTTTTTGGTATCAGGATTTCGCCTCATCTGACTGAGTGCTCTGTGCAAACCCAGGAAAACAACTCGGAGGGAACGCACGGGCTCCTCTCATGGGTTTTTTAAAAGACTTTAAAGGGACAGCGTCAGGTAGAAAGTCTGGCCTAAGGGTGCAGTAATATAAAAAGCTGCTTTTCGTAAAAAATCTGAGCTCCGCAGCAGAGTTTGATTCCCATGGAAACGGAAAAGCAACCCCAAAGCCCGAGGCTGTGTTGTGCTGATGCGCAGAACAGGACGTGGGCTGTCACCGAGGGCTGCCCAGACAACGGCCGAGGGAGGAGGACAAGAAACTTCCCATTCTCTCCTTTCAAAGCAAACAAGTTACTCAAAACAAGGATAAATTAGGTCTTTACCCTGACAGTGCCCCTTTAGGAAGGATGGAATTTACATTCATCTTTCCCTCACCACGTCCAAACGGATCCTCCTCCATACACGTGGAAAGGCATCCGGTCACATGCATTGCTCTCCAAAACAGCTGGGACAAACAGGTTATAAACACAGAGTTAAACTATTGCTATTGTTCGGTGAGTGTTGATCTCTGCTTCTGAGGGATGAGTGCCAGATGGGGGCAGCTGAGGATTGAGCGATGGAGACGGGGATGGACTTGGTGAAGAAAAACTTATTGGCATTATTTCCTGGTAACTACACCCACCTCCCAGGGTATTATTGCAGCAATAAAGGTCCTGCTCTACAATTGCTCCTCCGTGTTGGATCCGAACAATGGACACGGATGAAGGGCCAGGGAAAGGACCCGAGCAAGGTTCAAGAAGCTCAACAAAGGATGAGGTTGGAGGTGCTGTGATTGTCAGGCTAACTGGTTAGGAGCTGTTTAAAACACGGAGTGATGGAGAGGGTGAGTATCATATTGCACTTCTGCATTCATTGACAGTTACATTAAACTTGGTCCATAAAATAATTGCTTTGTACATAATGCCTGAAACAAAAAGCTACATTTTTAAATATTAATAATAAACCCTGAAGGTTTCAGTCCCTCCATTTTCTTTTTCCTCTACATAAATAAATAACTTTCAATTTTATATATCCACTTTTTATGTTGAACATTTACATTCGCCTCTGTTTTACACTATCTACACATAAGAAAATGTGAACATCTCGTCAACACTGGAAAATGTACAGGTCATGCCTCGGTTGTGGACTTGGAGGAAAGGTGAATTTTGCAAAGGCCATATCCAAATTTGCAGAAATTATTTAGTGATGTGGTTTGGTGACTTCATAGGATGGGTTGTGGCTTGGCTTCCTACTCAGATGGCGTCTGTTTGATAGGACATTCGGTTAGCAAAAAGCTGGGACAAATTCACATTGTTTTCAAACCCAGTAAAAGCTCTGGATGTACATTCAGAGAGAGCCAAGCTGAGTCAGCAGAAAGGGAAGTCAGTTTCTGGTAACAAAAAGTCATCAGGTACATTCTGTAATTGGATAATTACCAAAGAGAAGTGGTTCAACATTTTGCAGTCGAGTCTGAGTGCTCCAGGGGCTCGGATGCCGGCGGCAGCTCCGCACTGTCCCTGCTCTGCCTCGGCCTGGACCTCCCACACCAGGAACACAGGAGTTGGATGAGCTGGATTTGCCTACCTGGCCAGAGGCAGTGAGCAGAGCAGTGTTCACAGTGCTGAGTATCCCAGTGTGGCCGTCCTGCACCATTCTTATTGAAACTGGTAAGAAAATGAAGCAGCCAGTCTAAAAAATTCTCTGGTATAAATAAGATCCTCGTAAGTAGAAAGTGATATAAAGACAGGAAGGTGAGGTGGGGAAAGCAGGGTTACACACAGGTGGGGAGCTCAGTAGGACTATAAAATCTCCACGTGAAGAGGCCAACTGGAGTCTGTGAATGGGTACCCTGGAGGTGTGTGCAAGGAGGGAACCTTGGCTGGCCCCGGGAGGGACAGGACTGAGGGGCTTTCTGGCAAGCCCTGGCTCTAGGCACTGGTCCCTGTCCCTGTCTGGGTGTCCCTGGGGTGCCACCCCTCTGCCACGCGCCCGTCGCTCGCTCCAGCAGCACAAACCCAGCGCCTCAGGCACATCCACTGAGAAACACACCAGAAAAATTAAGATATGGCCTTTTCTTAAGGTTGCCTGACATTGTTGGCACACTTCCTTACAGTCTCCTTACTGCTGGAAAAACTTCTGCACAGATTGTTTTTTTTTTTTAAAGATATATACATATATATATGTGTGTGTGCATTTATGTATAGATATCCACACACACCCTGGCTTAGCAATATTTCATTGTCATGCACTACAAACACTGGTGTAGCTACATGAGATGGTAACAGGTTTCCATTCTAAAAATCATCAGTGCAAAAAACAATGAGGTTTTACAGTTCAGTAACTATAGGTAAAAGAAGCAAGTCTAGTTCCCATGAAAGCTGCTACTGAACTTGGAGAGAACCTGGGAAGAAAAAAGATCTCAGAGGTGGGTATTGAGAGAGTCAGACCCTGCATTTGGATGAGAAGAACTGCAATGCAATCCAGCTGCTGAGTGCCTTCAGCTGCTTCCAAATATATGGTGGTTACTTGTTGGAAATAATACATAGCGAGACTATTTGGAGACTTGAACAGCAAATTAAGTGTCTGAGGTTTGTAACAGCTCAAACAAAATAGCTTGTATTCCTCTTTTTAATAGGTCATTCCATCGGCTTCTAAAAGGTCTCTTTAAAAAATAACAGTAATAACAATAACGACCCCGCTGTCTTGGGCACGAATCTGCCGACATTCTGCCTCTGCCAACGGCATCGACACAGCTTTAGCTCTGCCCTGCACCAGCTCCTCCACAGAGTGGCTGCACTTGGAGCTCTCTGCACAGGAAAAGCTCTCGGTGGCTCTGCCCGGCACAGCCCACGACAAATCCCTCGCCGGGGCCGGGGGAGCGGCGCGTTACCCAAGCCCAGAGCCCCCAGCGTGACTCCCGGGACAGCCCAGGACAGGCTCCCCCAGCCTCGTGCCCTGTTCCTGGGGCTCTGAGGACAGCACTCGGTCACCGAATCGGAGCGATGGCTGACAAGGCGAGGAGGCACAGGTATTTACAGTCACTGACCCTGGATGAGAGAAGAGGCAGGAGAGAGCGCCGTCCTGATCTGGAGACTTCCCCCCGGCTCCTCGGGCTCACACTGCACAAACCCGACGCTCTCGCTGCAAGGCCTGCACGCTCATGTGGGAAACATCCCCTCTCTTCCCAGAACACCACGTTATTAGAGTAGCACCATATTTACCCTTCCAGCCCGAAACACTGGCCTCGTCCCTATTTCCTTTTATTTTCTCCTCTGGTGGCTGCAGCTGACAGTGCTGGCTCTGGCCCGGCTATTTCTGCCCCAGGAGGCCAGACTCCAGGCGGGACGCAGCGCTCCGGCCCCAGCAGCCCGTGGCGATGCTCATGCTCCTCTGGCTGCGCTCCCTCTCCCTGTCCTTGTCGCTGTCCGACTGGCTCTGGGTGCGCTCGGGCCGGTGGCCGCTGGTCGAGGGCTGGGAGGAGATGGTCCTCAGCAGGTGGTTCCTCTTGCGCAGGAACTCGGCCTGGCTGGGCAGCCCGAAGCTGCCCTTGCGCAGCGCCATGCGCGTGGTGTTCTTGGCGGGGCGCGCGCGGTGGTTGTACTCCAGCTGCGCCAGGTGGGCTGCGTAGCCCTCCGTGATGAACTGCAGGGAGAGGGTGAGGGTTAGAGGGGGGACATGTTCTCCTGAGAGCTCCTGGCAGCAGGTGTGCTCACTGCACCCCAGGTTCTCTGGGGTGAGCAGCCGTGCACCACTCAGAGCCATTATGTGGCCCTGCTACCTGGGACAGCTCCCACCCTGTTGGCCAACACTAAATCGGTCACCAGTCTCGTGATGACCAAATTCTCACCTCCCTCCTCATGGGAGACCCTCGGCAGCACCTCCAGGGCTCAGCCAAGTTGGCTCCTACCTGGCACTGGCTCTGCAGCTTCTTGGTGGGCCGGCCAACGATGTAGATGTGCGTGGGGGGGAGGCTGATGGAGCTGTACACAGAGATGTCCTTGGTGGATCCGTACGCTGCGTGGATCCTCATGTGCAGCTGGAGGGACAGAGAGCAACACGGGGTCACAACACACGGGCACCCTGTGCTGCTCAGCATTGGTTTTCCAATAGCATTTGTGGGAATCTCAGGTCACTGGAACTAATGCAAGTTCCCAGCTGGATAATGAAGTGCCCAGTGAAGTGCTAATTAACAGAGCTGGGGATGTTTACAGGCCATGACAAGAGGAGTGACAGTGATACAAGAGCAGATCTCCACTTGCTGATCCACAGCCTTCCCTGGAGGTCTGCAGGGGGCAAAGATGCTGCACACTTCCCTGCTGTCACTGGGGGAGAGGAGCTGCAAACCCCTGCGCAGGAATCATTAGCCAGGAATGTTCCACAGCCAAGCTGCTGTTACCTGCTGGGCAGAGGGAGGAGGGACAGGCAGCAAAACCTGCTGCTTTCCAGGGACACCTCTGCCTCCACTCTGAGCAGAGCAGCTCCTGGACAACCCTTTGTGTAGAGGGCTGGAGCAGGGGCTGGCAGGGGAGGTGTGGACATTGATGCCACCACACATTGGCCAGCTTTGAGGCCAGACCAGGTCAGGGAGATGGATAGGGAATTTCTGACCTTGGTCCAAAACTTGCGGAGGACAAGAGAGCAACTGAGAGCCAGCTGCTCCCTCCTCTGTGCCGAAAAGGGAGCCTAAGACAGTTAAAGGACGTGCTTTTCCTGCTAATCAAGGCAGGGCAAGTGCTTGGGACACTGGCAGCTCCTTCACCTGCCAGACACAGAAAACTTTGTTCTGTCTGGAGCTTCTCTGAGGCTCTGGGCTGAGCAACACCAGAACCTCCCGAGGGCCAAATGCCTGGAAGATCTCTGTGGAGTCTCCCACCAAAGCTATTTTTGCAGCAGCTCCATCTCCTCTCAGTCCTTCTGTCTGCACCACAGGCAGCCAGAAAGCCACAAAACAGGTTAAAGGAAATGCACATGTGGGGAAGGGAGCTCAGCTGCCTCTGTTCCATTAGGGGTTTGAGGAGCAGTGATGAAATGGAGCAGTGCAGAGCAGAGGCAACACAATTTAGCAGCATAGACACTTTCGTAGAGCAATAAAGGGATGAAAATAAAATGAACAGATTAATCTTTCACTGCAGGTCACATTGCTGCCAAGGGACTGGTGCTGACAGGGGCAGTTGGAGGAGCAATCTAAGCCCGTGCCACGATCCCACTGCAGCAGAGCCAGGCTTACATCAGTGATGAGGGATTTCAGGAAGTTGGCCTTGTGCCGCAGAGGGTCGTGGACCAGCCCATCACAGAAGGACACGATCCCGTGGGGGAAGTTGTGCTGTGCTAACCACGCCACCACCCTCTGCTTCTGCATGTCAGGGCGGCCCGTGACATAGATAATGAGGTAGCCGAGGTCTTGCCAGTGCCTGGAAGGAAAGCCACGAGTCAATGGATTGCAGGGCAAGGCCAGTGCCAGATCAGCTGCCCAGGCCCTGCCCTGACCTTACAACGTCCACGGCCCCGGCGCGGACTTTGGGGTCGCTGCCCATGATGGACACGCTGGCTGCGAAGGAGCCGTCGATGCTGAACACCACAAACTCTGTCCCCTTGGGCAGCACTGTGATGTAGCTGTCAGCAAACGTGTGGTCGCCCCTGGGGAAGGGATGAAGGTGTTCAGAGGCAGCAAAATATCCAGAAGGCATCACTGAGTCCTGCAGAGCACCACGAGGCCAAAGCAGCTCCCACATCTGACCCAAAGGCTCCAACAGAGATACCACCCTCAGCTGGAGCAGTAACAGGCATTGTGTGAGGTCTTTGAGTGCAGGTGGGGATGGATTAGCACTCCTTAGCAGCAGAGACTCAAAACCTACCCCCAAAAACCACTGCTGGGTTCACCACCAAGAAAATGCTCTCCCTCCTAGAGCCCAACACCAGCAAGTGGAGCTGAGCTGGAGCCCCTGGGCTGTGAATCATCACGAGCACAAAGTCCTGTCCCTCAAGGACAAGTTTATGGTCTTTAAAATACGCTCAGTGGTGCAATTCTGTAGATGGCCATGAGGCCCTGTGGTGCAGAAGACCTGCTCCTGCAGCAGGAGCTCAATTCCCATGCCAGTGGTGATGCAGGAGCCAGAATAAAATGTGGATTTTCCCCTTACAGCTGCAGAGTACAAATGGCTTTGCCTCTGCTGCTGGCAAAGCAGGCTCTGAACCCACCCAGCAACAGGGGGGCCCATGTTTTACAGTCACACAATTTCTCAGGTGCTCCTGCGAGCCCCAAGCCCCTCACCTGACCACCATCTTGACGGGGTAGACGCCGATGCCCAGGCGCCGCTCCTCGGGGATCTCGTAGGAAATCCTGCCACTGCTGTTGCTGATCTCAGTGTCAAAGTACACCCACTCCCCCGACGGAGGCTGTGTCATGATGTGGATGTCCACCTGGGGACAGCAAGGCTGTGTCACCCCCAGCAGGACAGGCCGAGCACAGGGACACCCCACCCGAGCCCCTTTGGGCAGCAGGGTTGGTCCTGCTCCCACCCTCTGCACTTCACAGATCTCAGCTGGGAAACACCCAAACATCAGGGCTGGATTGAAACCTGGCCTGGGTGGTGAGACCTCTGTGACAAAAGCTCCTCCTGGTGGGAGGCACCCACGAGTCTGAGCAGGGGAACCTGGCCAGGACACAAGGGCATCAAACCCCGACAGGGACCCAGGGAGCACTGACAAGCACCACCTCTGTCCCACAATTGTCACCACATGGTGACAACCCCCCAGCACACTGGTACCTTCTCTCCTGTGAGGGTGACCATGTCTAACGGACCATACATGAACCTCCCAGTTAAGGTCTGGGGCCCATCTTCGTTAGCAATGGTGTCGTTGATCCTGTGGTTGGCTGTGACGTTCTGCACAAGGCAAGAGGGGAGGAGGAAAAAAAAATCAGTTTGCAGCAATGGATAACCACAAAGGGAAATGCCAAATATAACTGGACAAATTGGAGCATGGGTTTCTCTGTGCCATTCCCCCCCTCCACTCCACCCTCAGCTCTGGGAAAGAATTTGACCTGTGGCAGAGGTGAGGCCCTGTGCCCTGCACTGATGGGCGGATGGGAGTGCTGGAGAGCCCATTTCCATAGCAGGTTGTACGTGCAATTCAGATACTCCCTATTAACTCTCACACTTAGGAATTAAGAGGAAATATACACAGCTGCCAGAGGAATCTGCTGATATTGTTTCAGTTCTAGCACAGAACTGCCCTCGCAGAAACTGGAGACTTTACTGGGAGCAAAGGGCATTTACTGAGCTGAGATCTGGTATTACTGGACTTTGGAAGATGTTCCATTCTGACTCGTTCCCTGACCCACAGCCAACGCTTCCTGTGTTTCACAGACTCAAGGCTAAGAGGAGACCTTGCTGATACAGATCTTTGGGTTGCTCTTTTACAAGCACCCAGGTAGGATATAACCATTAAAACAGCAATGCAGCACAACCCTCTGTGCAGTGCCCTCAGAGCAGTTTGTGCAGCCCCCAGACCCCCCTTACCCGCAGCTTGACGTTCGTCCTCTTGCGGAGCCACTTCTCACGGGGCTTGGAGGGGGTGAACACAGACACCTCCTTCCCATCCAGCTCCAGAACACTCGAGTTCTCGTGTCTCATCACCTGCAGGGGGACAGATCCCACTGAGGCATCAGCTCCCTCCTCCTGCTGGCTCTGCACCTCCTGAGGCAGCAGTGAGGCAGGGCAGTGCCTGCAGAGAGGCCCCTGAGTTTGCTGCTGGGTGTTTGGTTGGACAGCAAACAGGACAAGTGGCCTCTCCTGCAGTGGCAAAGCCCATGGCCAGTGCTGACTTAACCCTGGCTGAGATGCAGGGTTTTGGTTTGTCAGGAGGTACAAAACTGAGTAAAACACAGCAGGATGAGCTCTGCACTGATACCTGCCCTTCAGGGTTTCATTAGTCCCTTCCCACGTTCTGCAAGGGAGCCTTTCCCAATTCATTACAGATCCAGCAGCAGCTGCTCTGACCAATGCCATTCCTTCAGCTCATTCCTAATTCCTACTGAAATTCCCAGCTCTTGTCCTATGGCTTTTGCTCCTCTCACTGATTTGATGCCCATGGAGGCACACGGGGGTCTGGCTGGGCTGCATGTGAGGCAGAGCCCAGGCTGTCTGTCCATCCTGGCCTCATCTTGGGCTGACAGAGCTCCAGGATTTTGTGCTGGTAGGATGCCACTGCCATCAGCCAGCTCTGGGGGGAAATTCCTGCCTGTCACCAGGGCATGGACAGGGATGGGAGACAGGAAGATGGAGAGAGGAGGGTTAAATCCTACCTAGGTTTCATTTAAACCCTAGAAAAGGAAGAATAACACTCAAAGGCTGGGGGACACCTTAAAAGACTCACAGCACTGCATGACTGGGAGGTGACCCAGAACTCCAAAACTGGCAGTAGTGCTTAGTGACCAAAACATTAAGAAGCCTCCTAAATGTGGGCTCTTTTACAAGGTCCTGAACATGTTCTGTGAGGTCAGCAGCTCTCCAGCTGAGCTCAGCTGACACGGGCCAGCTCTCTTTGCAGGACTGAAGCTGGTTTTCATCCAGGGAAATGGAAAAAGGACCCCAGGGAGGATGAGCTTGCTGGGGCGGGAGCTCATGGAAATCCAGTGTAAACAAAATAACAAATTTTACTGAAAATTATTTAAATCAGGAATGTTTTTTGAATTCTATCTGGGTTTGTTTTAACAAGATTTAATCCTCGGAGACTAAAACTATTCAACAGCTTCTTTTTACATTTAGTCCAGAGATGACTTTCAAAAGCCAGTAGAAATAAGTCCTTATTAGGGGAAGCAGTTGTGTGGTGCTGGGGAAGAACAGTGAGAAGACAAAAGATGAGGAAAACCCTGGTCTCAAGGCAAAGAGGAGTGAACAGAGACAGGCACTGGGAGTTACAGACCACCCAGGCAGCCACCGGCAGGCTTGGAATGGATGGAGAGGTATCTCCAGGTACTCAGGTCACAAGGTTTGAAACACCACCTGCTACAGACCCAGGTTTGGGCTGAACCCTGAGTAATTGGCTATTTCCCAAGTGGAACATTTTGTGTATGAGACTGTCATGACTGTTCCTCCTCATGCACAATGAGAGGTCTCTGTTCTTCCCAGCTCTGTTGGGCTGAGTTTGATGTGGGACCATCCAGCCAGGGGTGTGCAGGCTCAGAGCCTGGACACAGCCTGGGAGGAGAAGGGTCTCACTGCATTATCAGCACTGCTCAGCTGCCACCGGTGCTGACTCTGCTGCTCTTTATGGTTCTCACACTATTTGGAAGATAGCACTGAAAGAAAGTTTGCCAACAGAATCATAAATAATTGAGAGCTGCAGCAGAGGAGGCTGGAGGAGAAAGGGGAGGGTTTAACAGCTGAGCTAACACAAAGCAAACCCTGCGCCCAAGTGGGCAACACAAACCACAGAGTAGCTTTGAGTTTTGTTTTCTCCAGCTCCATGCTCTAAGTGTCTAAGTTCCCTGGTGAGTTCATATTTTGTAAGGCAAATAACTCCCCTTCATCCCAAAGGAACGGAAGGGAAATATTTCTTTTAGGGAAAAAATAAGTTTTATACAGTGAATTTGAATCTTAGGCCAAATAAAGGTTGATAAAATCTGAGGTGTCAGACTCCAGACACCAGCAATCCCCATTCTCCCAGCCCTAGAACTGCTCTGTGCTGCAGGAACGAGAATTAAATCCCAATGTGCTCCTAGAGGAGACAACAGTAACTCAGAAAGGCAAAATGGAGAACTGCATTCTGCCTATCAATTTGTGCTGAATTCATATTAAACTTTCCCTTTGGTTTTATTGTATCTGGTGCTGTTTTTATTTGTCCTTCGAGAAGTTTCAGTTTGAGACTTGAGATCCAACCTGGCACACACAGAGCACAGATCATTTCTATCAAGTGCCACTGACCTTTGCCACTATGGATCTGACAGGAAACTGCCCTGGGCTCTCTCCATGGATCCCTGGTGAGCCCATCTGAAACCTGCTGTGATGATAAACCCATCCCCAAATCAGAAGGTGTGACAGCATGAAATTCGTGCGTGTTCAGCTCCACCAACACCACAGGTGGGGAACAAAAGGAAGGGGAAGAAAATGGATCTGCATCAATGAATCTTATGGAAGGTGCACTGGAAAAAACAAAGAGCCCTAAGCATTTTTCAGCCCAAGGGAGATCAGGAGATGACTGTACCTGTCTGAGCAGGAAGGAGACAACGTCTGTGGACTCCCAGTAGCTGGCGTGGAAGAGGTGAGGCAGAGCCACGGTCGGGAAGGCCGTGAGGGCGTCGGGGCAGTACAGGGCGTAGTCGATCCGTTTGGTTCCCCACCACTTGGCAGCAACTACAGAAGCAAAACACTCCTTCAGACAAAGGGGGTTCCCAGAGGGGATTTCAGGGCTCTGGCTCCTCGCTCCAGGTTCAACAGGAGGCTGCTCCCTGGCTGGTCCCGCTGCTCCAGGGGAACAACTGAGCCAGGGCTCGGTGTTTGCTCACACCAAGGGAGGAGCACACGGCCACCAGTGAGCTCTCCCTTGGTTAAGCAAAGAGGAAGGCACTGGAGGGCAGGTTAATTGGCTGTTAGTCCAGACCCCAGGGAAGGGGCAGAAGGCTCCTGTGCACTGAGCCAAAACACAAAGACAGCAACGCATCTCCCTGGAGCTGTAGGAGGAAGGATGGGTGTGCTCTGCCTGCCTCCAGCCCTGCTTTCCACTCCTTTAGCTTTCACCAGGGAACTGCATCCAGGTATTGGCCCCACTAAAGAGGACTGAACACTGGGAATCCATCCAGGATGCTAAAAGGCACCACAAAGCAGGGAATATGGCACGTGCTGAGGGGACTGGTAGTCCCCAACAAATCCTTAGGGCTACCATGGTACAGGCAACTGAGATGTGCAGCCCAGCCTTCCCAGGGGCAGCCTCTGTGGGGGACAACAAGAAAAGTATCTGGGACTATTGGGACTTCAATGCATGGGGTCTGAAAAACACACTGGGATTTTGTGGGGGGCAGGGATACAAATAAAACAGACAAGTTTCTCCCTCGGGGAGCCAATAACTCACACACAGTGTCTGACAGCCACACTGCACCCCGGGACACCCCCACACCTCAGCTGCCCTGAACTCTGCCCACACACATGTCCTGTGTTAATCCATGGAAATGAGATCTCAGTCCAAAGCCTCAGACCCCAAAGCACGGGATGCTTTGCCAGTCCTCAATGCCTGTGCACTCCAGCCCAGAAAAGCAGCCAAGGAAAGAGAAGATGGAGATCAATAGAGCAGCAGAAAAATTTTGTTTGTGTTTGCATGCAGGATGCAAGCTGGGGCTTTGACAAGGGCTTCCTCAAGCTTGGTTTGTCTCTGTGGCAATGTTCCCTTTTTAAGGACTTCAGGAAAGCTGCCAGGTTTAAGGTACAATCCAACACACCTCTCTGCACGGGGAAATCTGGCTGGTGATGAGCACAGATGCTGAACTGAAAAGATGGATCCACCAGCTCCTTCCAAAGACCTGCACAGAGTTCCCACTACAGCAAGTGCAGAGGGATATGGATCCAGCACATCCCCATGGCCCAGCCCTGGCTGTGCCCAGTGCTGGGCCACCCTCATCCTGATAGTCCCTGCTTTTCTGAAGAGCCATGGGAAGGAGGAGGAAGGTTGGACAGATCGACATGGCTTTTCCAGAG
The DNA here is from genome assembly GCA_025920805.1 of Petroica traversi. NCBI lineage: Eukaryota > Metazoa > Chordata > Aves > Passeriformes > Petroicidae > Petroica > Petroica traversi. The sequence continues at coordinate 9,570,651 of JAHLSL010000041.1, forward strand.
CTCACAGCCACTTCTGATTCCCTGCCTTCCAAACTGACAGCCCCTGGTCACGTCCCAACCTTTCATTTCTCATGCAAGTCCCCAGCTTGGGTAATTTCAGATTCTGTACAGGAAGCAGACAGGATTGACTCTTCTGTGCTCAAAAGACAGCGGTGGAGGCAGAAGCGTTGTTCCCTCAGCTCTGCCCAGAATTCCTGCTCCTGGCAAGTTGTTAGCAATGTTACGATGGATCTTCAGGCCAAAGTGACAGAAATATTTGTTAAGATGCAATCAGAAGTTGCAAGTGCCTCAGTGAAAGCGCAGAGATTTATTGTGAAGTTCTGTGGCTATCAGATGAGAGAGGAGGCTGACAGGAGTGGATCTCTCCAGAATACCTGTCTTGATGTCCAGGTCTGGTATCCGAAGAGCACAGCCTGCAGCCCGGCTCCGTGGCCCTTTGAGCTTCCTTCCCTTGGCAGGGATTTCATGTTTATGCTGCCTACGTCTCCTGAACGAGGTTTGGGAAGGGGATTTGTGAGGGAGGGCAAGTTGGGACAGAAGGCTAAACCCCTTACAATGATTAAGGTGGTGTTTGGTTTCTAAAATGAAAAATAAAATACAAAAAAGAAAGCAGAAATCACACTTATTATTATGGCACACACTGATTTCATCATCCACAAACTCACAGTAGCAGGGGAGCTGCACCCCAGGGAGGCTCCGGGGAGGGAGCCATGGATTTGCAGAGCCCCTCCAGCCTTTCTCCAGCTCTCCCTGGGGATAAGCATGGATCACATCCAACCCTCAGTGCCACAGCTCGTGTTACCACCACACCAACGAAGTTGAGAGCAAGAGCAGCAAAAAGGCAGAGCCAAAGCTCAGGGGACACTCCGAGTCGAGGAAGACTCTTCCTCCTTGATCTCAAGAACAAGTTTTGATGGCTGTGTGGAGGAATAAATTCCACAAACAGAAGCTGCACGAAGAGGGAGAGCAGGGGGAAAGCAGAGGTGAATGTTGTGTGACCCAACCCTGCCACAGCTCAGGACAAGATCTCTCTGTGGGACTCACTGACCTCGGGACATCACCCTGGCAAAAACACCTCCCCACAAACCCCACTGTGTGCCAGCCCAGCAGCTCCCTGTGGGTGGGAAAGCAGCACAAAACAAACGCCTTCTCCCCCAGGAGCTGCTTCCCAAGCAGATTCCTGTTTAGCAAGATGTCAGGACAAGTAAAAGGACGCACAAGGGGAGTGCGGTGTCAGCTCTTGGATGCACTTTGAGCAGGAAAACCTCATTTGTTAGAGAAGGAATTTTAGTCCTGCTGCTGAGCACGGCCTCAAACAGGGCAGGAGGTTACAGCAGCCCCTGAGAAGCACCCACAGATCTCCAACAGCTCATACCTGCCCCTCCAGGAGCATTACTAACCTCAGCAATTAATTATGGAGTGAGTAATTCACAACTCGTGTCAGGAATGCATCTCTAAATTTTTGACACCTTCTGAGAATAGAGTTTGGGCTGAAGATTTTTTCATATGCATTTTTGTTTTTTGGTGTTTTTAATTTGAGTTTTCAGAGATCCATGAGCACACAGAGTGTTCATTCCACACTGATACAAAGAAGGGGCTGAGCCAGTAACAAAGTCAGTTCTTCTCCACTCAACATTCTTCTCCACTGTATTAGTTAGGAAGTTATACAGGTCTTGGGAAAAATAATAAATAAATAATCCTTTTCACTCCTCATTCAGCTCTGGAAAATGGGTCATAACTGACTGGGAGCTGCCCTGTGGGCTGCAGAAGAGCTGAATTTCTAATGCAAAGTAACAAATGTTCTGTTCTGAACCAACCTGCCCTTGCCTTTCAGCATTACAGAGGGCTTGCCCATCCCTGGTTTTGTGGGCCACATTTGAGGGATCTGCATCAAGCCACATCCTGCATTACCCATCTGGTATCAAGTGCTGATCCCGAGCAGCTCTGCATGACTTACCATGGCAGCACAGAAACTTCCCTCTGGATTAGCCCTCACCACGCACAACAGCCAAATGGTGCTCAGAGTCAGCAATTATCCTTTTTCTTTACAATTTATCACCAGCAAGGTCCAACATGCACCACACAGCCGTGGTCCCTGCGTGGCCATCAAATACATCACCTGCTCCTCCAGGGGATGTGACAACACACGGCTCTGACCGTGGCAAAACCGGGCGAAGGCAGAGAAATTCCAAGCTTTTGGTGATGAATGGGAAGCACCCCCCCGGACAGACAGACGGACAGAAGCTGCTCAGCCCGGAGCGTGGTGTGAGAGTGGAGCCTCGGAGAGGTGCAGCACTTACTGTTGGCTATGTTGGAAGCAGTGAAACTGTCTGCCATTCCTGAGACCTGGCTGGCAATGCTGATCTCACTGGCTCTCCGGAAGCCCCTGAACTGAGGGGCTGAAATGGGGGTGGACAGGGACGCGTTTTCCATGAAGACGCCACCATGAGACTGAACAACATCTGCTACAAAGTTGAAACAGGGAAATCATAATATTAGACCAACAGACAGAGGCTGGGCAAGATGAACTCGGGGGGGGAGGAAGGAGGCAAACAAAGCTGGTGGGTGCAAAAACCTTTCAGAACTGATTGGAATGGAACAGAAACACCCCACATTTGATTGGAGCTCTGGTTTGAAAAGAAAGCAAACAGCACAGCAGGCAGAGACATGTGGCTGGAGGAGCAGTCTTTGATTGAGAGAAGCAAAGGAAGTAGCTCAAAAACCAGATCCAAAGAAAAACCCAGGCAGACTTATTCAAGCAGCAATAACAAGCATGTGTCATACATACAGATGTGAATATACACAATTTTATATACTCACATCGAGACAAAATAACCAAGATAAGGAAAACAACTAAAAAACAACCTTAGAAAGGGGTATTTGTTTTCTTGAGGTATTTAAATTTAAATGAAGGTCTCCAAGATAGACGCATTATTAAAAAACAAAAATCAAGAAAACATCTTCATGCCTGGCAGGGACTAAATTTGGATTTGTATTTTACTGCTGAAGGATACAGCCAACACTCATTAATCTGGAGAAAAGGGTACTGAAGGGAGTCTGGTACTGAGCACTTGTATCTCCCGCAGATCAGGGAGCACTCAGGCTCTGTGAAAACAGAGCTTTTTTGGTACAACATGCAGGTCTGGATTTTTAAATCCCAGCCTGAGGTTTACCAAGTCAGGTCGAACCCCTTAGTACAAAAATATGGAAAGAAGGGCTTAAAATCATGCTCACACAGACCTTATATATGGATGGGAGGGAAAAGGACCTCAAACGTTCAGGAGCAGAAAAACCAGAGATGCTGAAAGTCACACTAAAATCTCTGCATTTCAGTTTTCTCTCTGTAACAGTGCTAAGAGCATCCACCCCTCTGTGGATGCTGTGAGGCCAAATTAAGTGGGATATCCCAAGCTCCTGCAGGGCAGAGGTTTGTAATGCCAACATCAGGTGCTCACAGCAGGCAGCACCAGTTGTGGCAGTAACATGCAAAAGCAAAGCAACTCATTATGGTTTTAAGGTTGCCCATCTCTGCTGCAGTTTAAGAGCAGCACGTGAATTTATTCCCAGGTATCAGAGAGGAGACACCACAAGGAACATGAGCACATGACTCCCACACACCAACGTCCTCCACCTATTCCAGCCTGTTGAGATATCCCTGGATTTAATCCTGGCACAGGGCTGACACAGGGCGTTGTTTTAGCAACTGGTTTATTTTAATATCAATCTTTTTTTGCTTGGGGCTACTGATTTTCTCCCTCCAATCTCTCAGTTCGCAGCAGCAGCGTCTGTGCCCACACAAATCCTGCTGCAGCTGAGGGAGAGGGAACGTATGAAGCAGAAAATGTGTGGCTAAGTGTCAGTAAAAGAGTTCTGTTCTCTGCAGGGAAAATCAGGCCACAAGCTGCTCTGTGTAAAAGCTTTGTGGACTGTGAGATCTGAGCCTTAGCGGGAGCCTGACCTGATGATGAGCTGCACACACAGCCCACGTTGTGCCTGAAAGGCCATTAGCAGCATCACTTTCTCAGCACTTTCCCCCTCTTTCCGCCTTGCCATGAGCTGCTGGCTGTCGAGGCTGTGACCAGGATCCACAACCCAGCCAGTCCCACTGGGCCAGTGCTGTTTTCTGACTCTACAAAGCACCAGCATGGACAAGAAGAGATAATCCATGTGGAAAACAGGAGATGCACTGAGTCCCACAAAGATCTCAAGTGTAAAGGGACTCATTCCCTTTGCTGGGGGACCTGGAACAACCCTCTCTTCTCTGGTCACCTTTCCCTCTCCGTTCTCTTGCCCATGAGATCCTCCTGTGCTCTGTTCTTGTGTGACCAAAGGGGTGCCCCAACACAGGTGAACACCATCAGCTTCCCTGAACCTCCTCAGATGCACACAGAGGTTTGGCTTTGTCCATCAGGAAAAATGCCAGATTCAGGTTTAACCACCAGAGAAACCTGAACTTCTTCCTTTCCTTTAACCTAAAGCACCCGTGGCTTGAATTAGGAAGAAAAGTTCAAGGGGGCTACAGAAGAAAAGGCTGGGCCTAACATGGTCCTGCCTGGGGTGGTCATGGCCTTGACTCCATCAGCCCATCTTCACTTAGATCTGCCTGAACTTCAACTCCTTTCTGAGAACCCAGGAAGTGAATAAAGGAACAAACAGTGGGATTTTGGGCTTGCTCTTTTTTAGCCAATATTATTTTTCTGGGCCTGACCAGGGATTTTGGAATACTATGAACTCACAGCAAAAGCACCCAACCTCAACAGCCCTACCAGCCCCATCCTGGTGTCACCAGAGGAACAATTCCCACTCCTGTTAAAGCCTGAGGTGTTTCAGCATTACTGAACTGTTCAGTTCAGCACGGCCTGTGTTGGGGGCAGGACTCTGCTCTGCAGGGGACAGGTGCCACCCAACAGCAGCGTTCCCCTGCTCCTGCCCACACAGGCTGCTCTTGTGCTTCTCCCTTTCCCAAGTTACACACCCTCTGTCCCTGAGAAAGGGCAGTTTCTAAGAAAAACAAAGGCCAGGAAAAGGCAGGGCAGGAAATGTGGAGAAACACCTGTTTTTTAAACTACAACCCCCTCAGAAAAGCTTCCTCCACTCCAAAGCTGCAATGACAGCAACTTCCAAAGAAAATCCTGAGACAGACTCACAGAAAAAAGCCACAAACCTAACAAGGTATTTCCTGAATTTGTGTATCCTCTGCACCTTTGTGCAGCAATTCTGAAACCAAGGGGGCTTTCTTGGGAGTGTGGTGGCAGAGTGGGATGTCACAGATGCTGCCACACTGGCACAGACTGACCCAGCAACTGCAGCCAGCTAATGGGAGCAAGGGAATTGTCCTGCACTGCAGAGGTGCAGCCCCGGCCACAGCTCAGGTCTGACAGCCACGGGGAGGTTTTCCAGGCAAGCCCAGAGGGAAGCCAGAAGGTCCAGCAGCAGCAACACCTCTGTCAAGGTTGGCTGTTCCTGTGTCACTGGGTAAGGACAGAGGTGCCTTGTTTGCTGCACTTTGTACTGTGACTCAGGGCTGACTCAGGGCCACTGGAGCAGTGAGGAAGAGGAGCCCAGCTGGAGAAGGGCCCTGAGCACCCTCCCAGCAAAGCACCTGCTGCTGCTGGAGCCACGTGGCACAACCCATGCCGTGACCAAGGTTGAACTGCACTTCCAGGGGAAGCCAAATAATTTTTTTTTTGCCTATCTACAAATATTTAATATTCATTTTGGTGCTGTGCTCTTTCACTTACAGACTCACTTGCCAGTGTTCTTATAAGGGAACAGCCCTGAGCCATCCTCTCAGGTAAGTCCTTGGGGTATCTGAATGACAGATTTTGATTTGTGCTATTTGGAGCCTGAGCTATTGCACCAAAGCAGGAAATACTGAAAGCAATAAAAAAAAAAAAAGTACAGTTCAATAAAAAATAAATTAAAAACCATAGAAAAGCCAGGCAGCTGCTCAGCACAGGCCAGGCCCTGCTTGCACTGTAGTCACTGGTCAGTGCTGGGCACTCTGCAGTCACTAACCTGAGATCAAGAGCAACAAATTTCTGTTCTGCACAAGTTTTTGTGATTTTGGAAATCTCCTGCAGTCCAGTGGCTGACCTGGGATTCAGCACTTGCTACAATCACATCAAGAACTGCTTGGACACACTGTGCTCTTGACCCACAATACAAAAAACCAGAGAATCACAGAATACTGTAATGATTTGGGTTGGAAGGGACCTTAAAGACCATCTAATTCCAAACCCCCTGCCATGGGCAAGGGCTGCTTCTACAAGCTCTGTCCTGACCACAGGCAGTACCAGCTCACAGTGAAATGACATTTCATCAGGGGCCTCCAAAGTGATCAATCAATACCAGATCCTTTCCTTCTGCTTTGTCACAGAACCTCACAGCACAGGCAACACAACAACTGCACACCTAAAAATCCTCCCCACCTTCAGGAGGCAGAGGGAGAGACCACCCTGAACACTCATTGATGTTGCCATCCTGTATGATCACATAACAGCCCAAACTGCCCAGGGACAGTGAGGGTCAGCTTGTTAAAGACAAACAGGGCAGCAGAACCCAGCTCTCAATGCACAACACCGAGAAAGGAATGAGAATGAGCAAGTGAGACACGCGGGGGAGAAGAAAACCAAAACAAAGGCAAGTCTCATCAAAATTGCAGATGTAGCACAAGCCACAATCAGAATAAATGAGGCCATGCAGCATTGATGATGGAAAATAAGGCAAAACAAATGCATCAAACTTGGCTTTTAAGGCAGGAGACGAGAAATTAATTTAAAATAACCAGCACGCAGAGCCACCCTGGGGTCTGAAAGCCTCAGTGCTGTGTTCAGCAGAGCCACGAGCAGTGTCCAAACATGAAATACTCAAAGGGACAAAACCTGGTGTGACACGGACACCAATTGGACTTGTGGCTGCTGGGGAGTTGCACAGTGCAGGGCAGCTCTTCCCAGAGGATGCTGCCCTTGGTGAGCACCACACGAGCAGGGCCACCAGGTGTCTGCCAAAGCCTCTTTCCAGCAGCACAGACACCACAGAGGAAACCAGTCCGTGCATGGCAGCAGCTCCCCTTCCAGCACCAGAATGGGACAGAGTTTATAACCCAAGCCCTCTCCTCAGTGGCTCTCCCAGATCCCCAGTGGTTACTTTGTGTGGTGGCACAGCCTGAGACACAGCACGAAGACTTCAACTCCAGGAGGCAACAGTGAGATCTCCAAAAAAGGACCCCAAGAACCCAACACCACAGACAATACAAAAGTGTAGATTACACACACTCAGCACAACCAGCACTTTTATTGGAAACATCTTGCCAATTCAGTACGGGAACGGGGATACTTGTTTCCATGAAGCTGTCCTGGTGCTGGAGAGCACCCAGAGGGCTACTTTCCATGAGGAGGATGGGATTGTTCTGGATTGTCTCAACTAGAAGCAGATGGGGAAAAAAAAAAACATAACAGAAGGACAAAGAACAACAGACATGCGGCCACAAAGTGTTAAACATACAAACAGTTACACCCCAGCACTTAATTATGAGTCTTCAATGAACAGACGACCTTCAAATAGAGTAAAAAACAAAACAGGGGTGATTTCCAAACAGACCAACATCAGAGATTAACTGGGAGCAGAGGAGAACACAACGATGGCATTTCAACAACAAAAAGGAGGCATCTTCACCCCCTTCTAAACCAAATCCATAAATGCACAGCAGATCCAGAGAAATCTTTTTTACTATGAGTGGAAAAAATGTGCTGTAAGGGAAGAATCAGACTCACAGCCTACACAGTGCAAAGCACAGGAGTAAGCAGGGATGTGAGTTTGATTTTACTCTGCAAGTTCATTGAAATGAAACAGGGACCAGCATTTAGTACAGATGGGAAAATGGGGCAAAAAACAGCCTGAGAGGCTTTTTAAATTGTGGACTCCCAAAAAAGCTACGTGCACGAGGAGATGTGCACAGCAGTGTTACACAAGGTTTTGTACAGAACCAATTCTAACTGAGCACCTGAATTTTACGTGATCAGCAAAACATACAGCTTAATTATAGCAGCAATTAACTTTTCTGGAGTGCCCTCCAGTGAACACTAACTTCAGGAGCAGCTTGGTGAATCATGGTTAGTCCTTCTGGGTAACGTGTCCATCACAACACGGACTCTAATGGAAAGGAATGGCCTGTTACTTTCTGATAAGCAAATGAAGAGGCTTTGTCTTAGAGGAAAAGAGAATTTAAAGCTGGTTTTTGTCAGTTTTATTCACCAAGGCAGAGCAGTATCTCTTAAAAATAACAAGGCTCAGACCTGGAGGTTTTGCAATCACTCTGCCCTTCTCATAGGAGAGCTAATTGCCATTTAACTTCACTGCATAGCAAGGGTGTCTCCAAACACAGCCAACTCAGAGGTCCAGGGAGGCTCTAATATTCCTGCTGCTGTCCAGAGTGACAACCAGAACACAGGTTTAGTGTCAATGGGGCCTCCACCTCTGGGTTCAGTGAGAACAGGGGCTTTGGAATGTATTTAAGAGAAAGAAGGTAAGATTTTTAGCTGTCAATTTTTTGTAATAAGCCCCTTGCAGCTGATACCTAGAAAACACCCAAAAAGCAAATTGCTTTTCAGGTTGCTATAGATTCCCTGGGCTGTTGTAACTGGCCTGGGTACAAATGGAGTTGTGGGTGGATCCATTTTTAAAAGTGTTGCAGCAAGATCTTGGCTAAATTTGACAAGTGAGTGGGGCCTGCAGAAAGCATTTTATTCACTTCATTAAACATGGGGTTTAGTTTGTGCCCATTTAACAAATCAGACCTCTAGACTGAGCAATTACAGTCTTTAAAGACACTGATAATAGAATGCCACTTCTTTGGATTTTCAACTTTAAAATGATGCAGAAGATCACCAGAATTATCCAGCTCTAGATATACAGTGCTTTTCATTTAGTACTGCATGATTCAAATATTAGACAAACGGTGCAAACAAGAAAATCATCTCATCATCTCATTGTAGACTCTGCTCCTTCCAGTCTTCTCTGGCCCTTCAAGTCCTAAATTCTGCCAACTCAACTGTGTTTCATTCACTCTCAATCACAAGCACCAGTCTGGGTGTAAAACAGAGGCCTTTACAGAGAGGTCACTCCCTCCTGCCCCTCAGCAGCTGGAGGCCCCTGTGTGACAAACAAAGGGCACACAGGACACAAGGCACTGATTTCACTGGAAGAAAATTCCTTTTCTGGTAAATCAGGAACAAGTTTAATGCTACAGGGCCAATTCTCTTTCTCACCACTCCAAATTGCCTCGATAACTTCATGTAAAATGTGGCTGTAACGCTTTAAGCAGATAATGTGGATCCAGAGGGACTTACCCAAAACAGCAGAGTTGCCATCGCCCAGCGGGAACCTCTGGTACCGGGGAATATTGAAGGGGGGCAAAAGGTAAAACTTCCTCTCCAGAAGAGGCTCAAGGCGTGAAGCAGATGGGTCTGCAGGGTGGAACAGGTTATAGACCTGCTGACAAGCTGGTCTGAGCTGGAAGACTAAAAAGACAAAGAAAAAAAAAATCCCTCAAGCATCAAAATGTTACTTGTTAGAATATTGTAAATATTTGTCTCTAAAAAGGACAACTGTCAGGTTAAAAAATTATAAGGGATTTATCATCTCCCTCACCTCCCAGTTTAGTCAACTGAAACAATTTATGACAATGGTTACAGACTCAAGAATTGCCCAGCACTTTTCATGTTTGGAAACAGTGTAACTGGTGGTGCACAGAGCACACAGAGATCTGCTTCTTTACGGTGCAATAAATACAATCCAGAAATGTTTGGGTTCAATCAGACTCCTGCAAGTGCAGCAGGAGGTGCTTACACCACCTACCAAGGGAGCACTTTGCACCAGGACTTACTGTCAAGAGCTGGAATTACAGTTTTCCGCAGTGCAAGCACCAGACCCAGGGGAGAACCAAAGAGGAAGAAGTCGGTGATCTCAAAGTCAAACTTCCCAATATTTGCTCCATCCAACATCGTGGAGCTGCTGGATCGCCTGGACGTGGGGTCGTTCCTCAGGACACTGGAATGTAAACTGGAACAAGAACAGCAAATGAAGTCAGAATTATATTCTCACTGTGTTTTCATAATTAAAGCCCGGATTAGTGACTGACAGTGGATATAATTTTTACCTCTTCAGTGAAGGAACTGTGCTAATCAACCCACAATGACCTCGATGCACTGGCATCATTTCTGTGTACAAATCCAAGCTTCAGGTGGGTTCATTTAAACACCATCTCATCAAAATGTTTTTTCTTTAAGGAGACAAAATCTTGGTTACTGCTACTATATAAAACATGTCCAGCTTTTCCTCCCTCACTCAAGTGTCAAATCAATTTGCAAAATTCCACCTCAGTACAGTGCAGGTTGGGCAGTGCACAAGCTTAACACAGAGATTTAAATTCATATTTTCTTTGGACACTGAAGAAGAAGCAGGAGGAATTCTTTGTTGAAAATCCTGGGAATCCACCCCCACATTAGGGAGAGTTGTTCTTTGCAGTCTAGATCTGGGAAAGTGAAATGACAGATGTGTAACACTGATAACCTGCTTCACAACAGGCTTTCTCAGATGCTTCTGTTCCCACCCTAAAGCACGAAGCTGAAAATTTGCTCTTCAGGTTGTACAGATTCCAGTGGCAGCTGTAGTGGGTTATCTCCTTATAATCAGAAGCAGAGAGTTGAAGGCAGTACCAGAAGTACCTTAAGAGGGTGTTTGCAAACACTTTAAAAAGCATTAGAACAGGTTCCATAAAACATGTAGGAGAAATGGATACCATAAGAGTTGGGTTGGATAAAGAGTTTACTGGCCTGGAGTTGGGACTTATGCAGATCCAGCAGTGTCCTGCTGCCTCTGTGGCCCCAAAACAAACCCCGGCTGGTGACCAGCACTTGTCACATCCTCATGTGCAACAGCTCTGGCTCCTCAAGGCCACTCCAGAGGGCAGTGACAGCCCAGCACTGCTGTGATCCCAAAACGGGGAGGTTCCCTCCCCACCACCCTCAGCACCAGAGCAGTTGCTCACAGACCCTCAGGCACAGCCACTCAGCCCGGGAGCAGCTGCAAATCTCACACTTTTGGGGAAGAACACCGAGTTTCAGGCAGACTTTGCTTTCCTGCCACGGCAAATAACGAAGGCATCATCCCAGAGACAGCTCCTGTGCTGAACACCATTCCCAAAGGATGCTGAGCCTCGCCTGCTCCTGCTGCGCTGTCATGTTCCCTCTGGAGCTGCTCACACGCACATGCACAGCTCTGCTCTCCCGCTTCCCAGCCAGGGAATGATGAGTTACTTATGCCAGACACACACACATCACGGGAAGTCAAAACACTGGTATCAAGAGCGGGAGGAACGGGAGGTTACAGCAGTGACAGCTAAAACGAGCCTGTTCCTGTTCCTGCGATGCAAACGAGCCTGCCTGAGATCAGAGTGCCAAGCTGCACAGCCCTGAAACAGCTCTGAGAACAAGCCACCTTTGGTGGAGCTACAACTGCCTTAGCTAAAAAGATGCAGCACATGCAGTTTGCTGTGTGTGAGGAATGCAAAGTCATTTAGAAGACGCTCAGCTTTGCTGAAGGCAGGGTGACAGCGATGGGATTTCAACAAAGACACCTGAGGAAAAGCTGTCCCGATGGCAGGATGGGTGCAGGGGGGTTTTGGGGTGCTCCACACAGCTTCCCACAGCATCTCTTCGTGGGGAAGGGAAGAAGCAGAGCAGGCACAGCACAGAGCAATTTGGGCAGCTTCTCTCCTTTTGCCGGGAACTTGGTATTGTCTTTTCAGCAATCAAAAGGAATGAGAGCCAAGGGGAACTCTGGATCCGTCATGCTCCAAGCAAACTACAGTGCCCTGATCTCCCTTTAAAAAGCAGCAGATGTACTGTGTGCATTAATTAAACAAGAGCTTATGGATTTCAGAAGCAAATCAACTCATTTACAATAATACAAGTACAGCACAGCCAGAAATAATGTAGTGGTGCAGAAGGACTGAATTTAAAAATAAACGTGTGATTGTAATCTCCAGATGCTGCTCTGGTTTGCTGGGCATTATCCCAGAGAAGTGGGTAGGTCTGATACATGAATAAAAATGAGTGTCTTTGGCACAGGCTGAAATCTGCAGTGGGCATGGACAGAGAGGTCCCTGTGTGCCAGGCTGCCCGTCTGCCCAGCCCTGGAGAAAAACCTGGCTCTGTTCTGCCAACTCCTGCTCAAAGCCACGTCACACCAGGGCTTGGTTTTTGCATGGGAAACATCATTCCTTGGTGGCAGAGACCAACGGGCCATTCTGCTGGTGCTGGCTGGCAGAACAAGGTCCAGGGATGGATGTGGAGGGATGTCCTGCTGATGAGCAGGAGGGGATGAGTGAATCCCTGCTCCCCAGACTCCCCTGCACCAGGGATCAGGTGAATCCCTGCTCCTCACTCCCCTGCATCACAGAGCTGAGTGAGAGACATGCAGAGAGAGCTTCAACCTGCCTCTTTCCCTGAGGGAATCCTGCTCTTGAGTTCTGGGAAGAGACTAATTTTTAATCCAAATTCTAAAGGGAGGCTAAAAAACACATAAAACTTGTAAGAAGTAAAGATGCACCAATCTGTCACCCCAGTGAATCCTGACAGCTCTTGCCAGGGACCCACAAGTGCTGCACATTGGTGCAGGCACAGCCCTTCAGAGATGGAACAGGAAGGACAGCACAAAGCTATTTGGAACAACAAACTGAGCAATCCATTACCCACATCAGGCCCAGCACTTATTCTAAAATAGGTGTAAAATGCATCAAGATGCCAGCCTGATTTCCTTAACTGAGTCTGTGCCCCTGAGGTCAGTAACAAGGAGGAGAATCAGCACAATTTTGCACGGCTCATATTTTCTCCTGTAATACAGGCGACTGTTTTGAGCAGGCAAGAACGAGAGCCTGATTGCCTTTTATTAACCTGCTGGAAATAGCCAAGAACCTTATGGTGGATTTTGTAAATGCAGCTGTCTCTCTGAATATCCTATCTCTGTGCACCACCAACATTCACTTCGATACCTTCTCTCTCCTATAAATCATTCACAAAAGGGCCCGGACATGGCAGGACAACACAAATCCCTGTGCTGAAACAATGAGTCCAAGTAGTGAAGGAGGGAGAGGAATGCAGGAGAAGCCTTCAGCACAGGGCAAAAGGAACAGCCTTGGATACAGCTGCAATGCAGATAATGGGGTTTGCTGTGGGGGACACTGCTCCCCAGTTCCTGGGACATGAGAAAAGAGGGATTAAGAGCATATTTACTGCAAATCCGCCAGATCTGCAGGAGAAAAAGGTCTGGGCTGTCCAGTTCCAGAGGCTGAAGAAGAAGATTCAGTCAGAAAAATCCTCTGTGCTTACAGAAATAATCCCTGAATGACCAGTGGCCATGGACAGACTGCTGTGAAAATTCCATGGGCTATGTTAAACAGACAGATTTCTGAAAGTCCATTTGAAAAGCTTAAAAATGTGATACTGGGGGCTTCAACAGTGAGCAGCAAATTTGAAACATGCCCTTGGTGCAATGAAGCAGCCCTGGAAGGGGACAGAATAACTCAAAATCAGGTTTCAGAGATGCTTTAAAATTAATACAACGCTGGGTTTCTGCTTCACCAAGTTTTCTTACACGTTTTCTCCATTTGCTTTCTGACCTCCATCCCTCACTTGGAGCACAGCCGAGAAGCAGTTCCCCGACTGCCTTGGCTGTCACACAACAGCTCAAAGGGCTTCTTGCCATTGCAGCAGAGAAGCTGGATTCTCCCAGTGCCATTCAGCAATAAAGCTGTTAAATTTTTTTGCATATACAACACTGAAATCGATAACCCTCTAATCTAAATTGTTTTCCTCCACCTTGCTTATCACAGGATGACAAAGCAACGCTCAGGTTTCACAGATGCCCCACCCTCAGCTCCAGGACACTGCTGGATCTGTTCCTTCCAAATCTTAAATCTTACCTTGAAAGAAAGGCTTGATGCTGCTTTATCGTGTCCAGTTCATAGGTGGATGAGTCACTCCTTTTCCGTGGCAGCTGCTTCTTTGGATCTTCTCCGTTGCTACGAGGAATATCGATGTTGCTCCTGCTGAGGTGTCTGCTGGCTTCCAAATTAGAGCCACTGGAACAGTGGCTGTTGTTCACCGTTATTCCAGGAGACAGAAGGTCGGTATCCTGGCATTTGAAATGCATGGATTTAGCTGAATTAAGAGTACATCCACATTTTAACACCTCCCTGCTATCTCTCCTTTCACTATTTACCCCAAGATCCAGTTGAGGCCAGCACAGAATCTCAGGCCCAATCACTCCCTGAAGTGTGGGTGATGCTTCACACCAGAGGGTGAAACATCCCTGTTTAGAGCAAACACACCCAAACTGACACCTATATGCACCTTAAGACATTTCTGCCATTGATAAGGAACAGAATCTTCGTTGTTTCAGGGATCCTCAATAAAAACAGGGTCCATGGTGGAGCTGGGAGCCAGCGTTACCTGGACACTCACAACGCTCCCTCGCCGGCTGCTGTTCTGGCTCTCAGACACGGTTTGGTTGCTGTAGCATAAGGCATCAAATCCCAGGATCCCTCCAACACAGTCCCCTACCAAGCAGACCTGAGACAGGAAACAAACCAGGGGAGGAGAGAGAGGAGGAATAAAAAGGAAATTTTTTAAAAAGCCCATTGATTTCAGTTCAGAACTAACAGTTGGACAGAGCACTGGATTACAGCTGTACAAGCTGGAGTAACAGGATGCCCAGTGCCTTCACCAGTAAAACTGTTCAGCCAATGAAATCCATCATTGTCTGCAGACTCCCATTCTCTCCCACAGCTCAGGTGTCCTGGCTGTCCCCACCAGCCAAACCAGCTGAGCCCTGCAACACAGAGCCCTGATCCCAGTGCTAACTCAGAAACCAAGCTGGATCCCCTTGCCGGCTGCCCGTGCTACCTCAGGGCAGCTTCTGCCCATTTGTATCCTGAGAGGGTAACACTGTCCTGCCCCCAAGGGCATGAGCAGACAGGCACAGTAAAGCACCAAGATCCCTGGCAGGACAGGGCTGGCTGGGAAGAAGCTCAGGGTGGATAAACAGCAGTTCAGTGTGACACCTTCTCCAATGTCTCGGCCCTGTGGGCCGGGGAGGCACTTTGCTCACAGGTGTGAGGCTCAGCCATGCTCTTTATGGGATGCAGCAGCTGCACAGCCTCAAAAAATAAACCCAAGAGTGCAACAGCTCCAGCACGAGCTGCTGAAGGTCCTTTAAAGCCAGGAATGCTTCAACAGCTTTGGTTTGCAATGGGGATGAGACCATGTTTAGGAACAAAGGCAGCATTCCTGCTCAGGCAAGGTGCATCACGCTGAAACCTGATTAACTTCACAGCTTTGGGAGCTTCATTTCTGAACAGAGACTTTGCTTTGACTCCCAAAGGTTCAGGACAGCGTACAAGCAATAATCTCTCCCTCTCAGAAAGAAAGAAATGGAAAGAACAACACTTCCTTATTGCAACACAACGTTGTCATGTTTCCATCCCTCCTGAGAGATTTAAGGCAAAGAATTGCAGAAGGAAATTGCTTCACTTGTTCTTCCTCTGCCTGTGGCCTGAGCTGCCCCTGGCTCACCTGGCCATTGAAGGAGGTGCCTTCCTGGGATTTGATGAACTCACTGTAGGCCTGGTTGGCTCTGACAATGACAGTGGCCACGGCTTCTTGGTACTGCGGGGAGGACGTGGCGAGCAGGGGGAGCGCGGCGAGGGGAATGTGATCCTGGCTGTTGGACAGGCAGCCCTCGTCATAACTGTATGGGCTGAGGCTGGAGAGGGCAAGAGACAGTGGGAATGTGGGGAAAACAACTTGCAGGCAGTACAGTCAAGTGTTGTGGTTCATAAAAAAAAAGCCTCGAGACAGAAAGGCCATTTATTCCTCTCTGAATGGGTGAGAGCTTAATAAATCTTTCCCTCCCATCAAATGTAAATCTTCAAGAACAACATACTTACACTGACAGAACAACCCCCAGACAAGGAATTAAGTCCTTAGTATTTATTGGATTAATTAGAATAAATCAATCTCAGAACTTGTGCTGCATGATTACTGTATTCACTGCAGCTAAGTATGAAATCGAGATTGAATGCCTCGCTGGTACATTAATAAATACATTCTCAGAGCATGGTCAGAGCTCTCAGTGCCTCATGCAGAACATCTCAGGGAAACAAATAAAACAATTCATGACCAAACAGCATCAACTCACCTGGACACCAGGGAAAATGCTTCTGAGCAGATGGCTGGGCAAGGGACAAGTTTGATGGCAATGTGCCCCAGAGCAGCTGGGTAATGCACCCTCATCACCGTGTCAAATACAGTGGTGATGGTGTTGACATCCCCTTGCTTGGAGCTCTGGTCACCACTTCCTGAGTCCAGGATGTTCCCTCCATGGAGGACCAAGAGGAGGACATGGATTTTACTTGGCTGCATTAATGGCTGCACTGATTCATCCTAGGTGGGGATGGAAGAGAGCAAATAGAAATGCTTGTTTTTCAAAGGGGTGTGACTTGTGCTTAATTTATGGCAAATTAATTTATGGCAAAGGCCATTAGATACACCAGAATACAACAGCTGAGAACCTGAGTACTCCTTTCAGGTCTCTTATCCTACACTTTGCATGCACAAGTGCACACACAGCCTCAGCCTGACTTGTCAGAAGCAGAAGGAATGCTGAAAGTCAAAAAAAAAGAACTACATAAAATTGTATCCAGGTAAAACATGGCAGCAGTAAAGACATTCCTTGTGTGTATTAGGGTGGAAAATACAGAAAAATAAGGGATGGGTGTTGCTTTTAGTGGGTTGCTGAGCTCAGCTGTAGCAGTTGGCAGGGAAACACGTTCAGCAAAATTAAGAAATGAGATCAAACAGGTCAGCAAGTGGCAAGTTACTGAAAAGTTGTGGGAAGATCAGACATTGCATGTTTGCCTAACACAGAAGTTATAAATAAGACTTCCGATTTGCAAGAGAGGAACTGAAAAAAGTTCATGACCCCATAAGCCAGACTGCTGCATGAACACAGTGAGGGATTTTAATTTGGCTGTCCAGGTGATTTCCTTATGGTGTTAAACCAATTCCTTGCCTAAACAGAGAGGCTGTAATTTGGGGGAAGGAGAGAATTGCATCCTTATCATTAATGCCCTGCCAGAAGAGCTGCAAGCCCAGTCCTGATGCCCCAGGCAGGTACAAGAGCATCCATGTGCACATTGCAACACAACAGAGCAGTAACTATTTTTAATATCTATTTGCTACCACAGCTTTCAGCGTTTACAGCTCCCACATGGACTCAAATCCTCCATCCCACACCTGTGAGACCTGTGCAAACCCTCCTGTTCCTGACCCCTGTGCCAGCAGAGACAACATCTGAGAACATCCTGAGCTCCGTTGCCATTGAGAGGGGGTATGGAAAGGGTGGAGGGCAGCAGTGTTTTCCATTTGGCAGATTGCTCTAATCCCAGCATCTTCAGTCACCTGTTGTCCTTTGAGCAGTGACTGAGTCCCTGACAGAGCTGCTGGTGGGAGGAAAGCATGCCCAGGCACACATTAGCAGCCTAACAAGTAGATTACATTTTTGCCAGATAATGTTAAAGCTTGTCTTACTACACAGCCCACCAGAAGTATTAAAATTCACATCCAAGTCTGTAATAACAATTTTTCCAGACCTCCTGCATAAGAATGGCTTCAAATTATTTAGGACCATTCCAACTGCATCCATGCCTGCTCTTTAAACCTTCTCTGACTCCACTTTTAGCACCTGCACAGTGAACCTTTCCCTGGGTGGAGGCATAGGAGGAGCCCTCAGAGTACCTCAGCACCTCTTCTGCTTCCAGACAAGTATTTTCAGCGCTCATTTAGAGAATAACATGAGTCACCAAGCTCAGGTCATGCAGAAGTTTATCAGCTGTGACTTGGAGGCACCTTTCAGTTCATTACCCTCTGCTCTGAAGGAAGTGGGGAACTGCTGATTAGTTTAAGGGTGGAGGTAACTATTTAGAACTACTTTGTAAGATCTGGAGCCTCTTAAAACACCTAAATCCTGAGCCACCTTCTGGTGAGGGAAGCTTTTAACCTGAAAATCACTGCGATTGGTGGCACAGGAATTTCATACTATTTTAGCAGACAGCTTGTGAACAACTACAAATAACTGTCTTTTTCATCTTGCTTTGAAGTCTGTTCTTTTTCTAAAATGAAGGCAGAAACAGGAGGGGGCTGAGTTTGCACAGCCCTCTGAGGAAGACGAGTTTCCCACACCATCTTGAGCTCCAAGAGAAATCTTAGGGCTGTGACTTGCTTATTTTGAGGTGGCCAGAGCTGTTCCACTCCCAGCCACCCACTCTCCTCATGGCCCTTGAGCTCTCAGTCGATTATGGAAAAGCCAAACCACCATGAACTTAGAGCCTGGCACAGACAGTAATTCCAAACTCATGATCTTTGAGGGACCACTCAGACATAATGCAGGCACTCTGCAAAGCAGCTGCACCCCCTCTGCAGCACAGACAGGCAGTGCTGAAGGGCAGGACAGGAACAGCCAGCCCAAGGTGGTCACCAAGACTCTGAGCTGCAGAAGCTTGGAAAGCTGGGCTGGGTCAGTGTGGTGTTATTTATTTATTTATTATTTTTCCCAGGGCACTGACACAGGCTGGGCTATAACTGGTTTCCAAAAAAGACCCTGAGCAGCTCCAGGCTGTGGAGGACAACTGAATGCTGTCCTTTGCATCTTGGTACTGCAGGAATGGGTTCTCCACTCCTACATCCTCACATGCTCATCTGGCTTTGCAGGACAGCTCTATCCAGCCTCAAGCTTCTCTGATCCCCACTGTTTTTTCCAGCTGGATATCTGATGCTGCCTGCAAACTAGACAGCATTTTCTACATGATGTTTAAGACTTGGGTGAAAAATCCCTTAAATCTGAAGTACAGAAGGACACACACAGGTGCTCCTGGGGCTCAGCAGCACATGGAGACAACACACTGCTCACAGCAAAGAGACCCATTTATCCACACAGAGACATTCCAGCAACAAAGCATCTCGTTACAAAAAGCCAAAGCACTCACCTCAATGATGCTGAGCCTCTCCACGCTGGAGCCAACATGGTACTCTGCTGATGTCTCCTGGTACAAGTCACCTGGGAGCACAGAGGTGTAAAATGTCAGCACTGCCGCACGCTCTTTGGTAAAGAAACTCTTCCATAAAGACACTGCTTGTTTCAATGCCTCACATCTCCTTCATTATTTTATCAATTCATCCTCTCCCTCCTTGCTGCCTCCTTCCACATGAGAAGTCTGGGCATTGCTGGGTCATTTGTTTTGCAGCAATTTCTCATAACGTGGGTAAGAGCTGAGGACATCAGTGAGCTCTTCTCTCATTACAGCGATCTGGGACCGCTGCTTTATTAAGGATGGCAACAATGGGAAATCCCTGCACGACTGTCAGAAATGATTGGTTTGTGGTGAAATAAAAGGAATTGCTTGAACTATGCTGAGGAGTAGAGATCTGATGTGTTCCTACATCTGTGCCTACACAGACTGACTTTGTAGAAAAAGCCTGAGTGTCACCTTCCACCGTGAATCGCTCTGGCTGAGGAGCTACAGCTTCCTTTCACCATTTCATAATGATGTGCAGAAAATAAAACTGAGGCAGGTACAGTCAAGAAAAAAGGATGGAGCCAAAGGAAAGAAGAGCCAGGAGAAATTCAAGTCATTCGAGACGGAGCTGGGATATTTCATCATTATGTGAGAGAATCCTGGCTGTCACACAAAGGAGCCAAACCAACGTGGAAAATAAAAGAGAATCAAAAGCTATCCCAGCTCCCACTGAGCAAATCTTTTTCAGCAGCACCGGGCAGTCCTTTTAATGTTCTGTCTCAGCTTCTCCCTTTGTGAGACGAGGATAACAAGTTTTACCTTGTTCACAATGATGCTGTGACAATTGCCTGGAAATACTGTAAAATAGCACATGCAGTTTGTACTTGAAAAAGAATTACCCTGGACATCATCGCATTCGGGGGTTTCAATTTTATCCATCAGATCGTTGGAACTCCATTTCGTTATTTCTTTCGGGAACATTTCCTCATTGTCAGACAAGTCCTCTTTAAAAAACAGATTTTTTTGAGAGTCACACACAAAAATATGTATACAGGCAAGAGCAAAGAACAGAATTTTAAATAAAACCAAGGTCCCACAACTCTATGCAATCTATAAGCACTTGGATAGCTTAAGTAAAAATAAACCATATACTTTAACATCTTTTGGTATATGGAAACCAAAGCACCTTTAGAAAATTAAACAAAATGTTTTAGTTGCATGATTTAAACAAACAAAGCTCCTAAAACATGGAAAAAAGTAACTTGGATTTTTAATGCTACCATCTAAGGTACCACGTTTGGCCTCTGCCTTGCCATTCTCTCTGATGGTGCTAAAGCAGCCAGAATGCTCCAGCACAGCAGAGGACAAAGCAAGGATTCCCACTGGGATCCTCCCAGACCTGCCTGAGAGCTGTGGGATTTCTTTGGGAGAAGCAGGGATGAGCATCACTGTTGCTCATAGGACTAAATACCTAAAATGCAAGAGCAATAAAGGGAATGTGAACTCCCCAGGGTGATTTCCTCAGGAGATGAGACACAGAGCATGGATCTGCCTTTTCCTTCCTGCCTCAGTATCTTCCAAATCCTCTGGCTCAGTTCAACTACAGTCAATAAAGTGTAAGGGTCCCAAAAATATTATGTTCTTAGAAGTGTAATTAAAAGGAAGAGACATAAAAGGGGAGCTCTCCTTTTTCTTTTTTTTTTTTTTCCATTGAGGATGTATCTTTTGCTGCTGCGAAGGTTAAGTGCTTTCTAATTTATTTATACTTCTGTGCTTAGTATGTCTTTCCTGAAAATTTTGGGCTTGTAAATTTAATAAAGAGTTATAAACATAATAACAGCAGTAATTACAGATGTCTTGAAGATCTAAAAGCAGTAATCTTCAGAGTCCCAGACTAGGATTTCCCCTTTCTTATTGCCATACGGTTACTAAGAAAATAATTAGTTGGAAGAATCCCACAATGGGGAACAAACAAAGGTTATGAAATATATTAATCTTTTCAGCAAATCTGAGCAGTAGCTTAAAAAAAATTGTATGAAGGGCCCTAAGTGAAGATCCAAGCAAAGCCTGATTATTTTTAGGTATCTCTATTTCAACTTTGACCATAAAAAGAGAGCAACCTGGAAATTTTGCACCAGCATGCCATTTCCTTTTTCAGCCATGGAAAAAATTTGAGTAAATCCCAATTTCCCTGCACACAGGAGCGTGGAGCTGCCTGTCCAGAGCAAGTGGAAAGCACAGGCCTGTAACACACATGCTGGCATAGAATTAAAAGGACGACTGCACTCAAAGCTCCTCCAGCAACTTAATCTAAATATTAAACTTAATTCCTTGAGAGGTCTAATTACAGCCCTTACTGCTGCTCGAGCGATCCCTGAATGGGATATTACTCCCATTATTAGCATTTATTACAGGATAGATATTTGATATTACTGTATTTGTCACTATCTTTACCGGTAAATGAGGACGAGTGGGAAGCTGGAGACAAGGAATCTTCTGGGGCTCAGGGTACGCCCACAGCACTGGAGGAGATGTGTGTGTGTGTATGGGAAGCACTTGTGAGGAACTCTGCTGGGTGTTGACTCACATCCTGAGCCCTGCCAGTTCCCATGGTACCGACCCCAGCAGGATGAGCTGCGAGCAGAGCCTCAGCCCTGCTCACACAGCCAGAGTCTCTGCAGGCCAAGGGGCACCAAGAGGTCCCTCCTGGGGACAGGCTCTGTTCTGCTACTCACACATGCCAAGGCTTTGACTCGTGAGCCAAAATCCCAGCAGATTTAGGCAGACTTTTCAACCCCACCGTGCTGACTGCAAAGGACAAACTGTGCGTACGCAGAGTCTCGCTGCTGCTCGCAGGAGAGCAGCTGCTTTTACTCTTAGCAACCTCCTACAAGTATTCAACAGAGGTGCACAAGGCTCATTTTGGTTAAATCCCCTTCCCAGGCCTGTGAGGAGCATGCCAGGGATTCCCTGGAGCCCTGGATCCCAGGCAGAGCCATCTCCATCTCAGTTTTATTACTGAGTAATTAAAAAGTCAGAAAGCGTGTGGATAGCGACAGTGCCGTTGGGATGACTCACTCTTCTTCCCTTGCATGTATATTGCTCCAATAAATCCCTCAATGCTAGTTGTAAATGCTACCTAAGTTAATAAATAGAGACACTTAAACTAAGCTGGCCCTTCCCCTTCCCGGCAGCCGACACACATTTATCCCAATTTACACACATCCCAGCCATTTCAGCTGTTCTTGTGCACTAACACACCCCCTTCTACCCCACAATTTGAGATCCACGCCTAAACACTCATGAGAAAACTCTTCTGGAACATGACACTATCAATTTTTGGAGGAAGACCTTCAGCTGAGCATCAGAGAAATTCTGCTTTGCAAAACTGGGGTGTCATCTTCCAACAACTGCATTTCCCAACTTCACCAGCAAATACTGCACCTCTCACTCCCATCAGACCAGCCGGGAGGAGAGTCCATCTGTTGTCAATGGAGACAGAGCCCTTCAGGCTTAAATTTGCATTAAGTACAATATATAAAATGAGAACAGTGGAGTAAAGCTTCTTTACACACACATGCACAGAGGAAAAATATATAAAAGCAATCTCTTAATATAGATAATCAAAATTACTTCGGGAATTCTGGAATCAACACATTAATTTTGGCACCTGAAGTGCCTTGTTGCATTCGCTGTTGTATTTCATGGAATGGGAGAATGAGGAGTTAATAAAGGCAAATTTGGGTCTCTTCAGGCCAAGACAGGACAATTAATCATACCTCTTACTGATTAAAAAACAAATTAGAAAAATAATCAGTCACAGTGAATCATTAGGACACACCCACAGCCCAGTTAGTAGTGCTGGATTTCACGCACACTCATTTGCACCAAATAAAATACAGCCCTTAGGGCAAAGACTGCTCAAGATGCCCTCCAACAGCTCAGACTGCACCTGAAATGGTGCTGTATTCATGTAAGAGTCTGCTGGGGGATGCTGGAAGAAGCTGCACTGAAGCTGCAGTCGTGGTTAGAAAGGAAAAGACTTCAAAGCAAAAAGTCTCGCTTCCTTCCCTGCTCACCCCCCGCCCTTCATGCCTTCCATTCTCTTACCCCACCATTTCAGGGAAGAAAGGATGGTGATTTAGGCTCCACATACCATGTGCATCAAAGAATTCATCATCTGAGCTGTCATCTGAATCCCTGGCAATGCTCTGCATCCTCCACTCGGAGATACTATGGCGCGAGGGACTTGCTGGAAAAAACAAAAAAGCCTGATGCGAAACGCTACATCGACAAGACGGAGAGTTCCCAACATGATCTTTGCTGGAGGAAGAATCATGTGTTCTCTAAGAAAATTCACTGCTGCAATATTAAAAAACACAAAACCCCGATGATGCTGGTATGATGTCAGTGTACCGCTTTACAGATCCTGTGTGTTTACTGTTGGTAGAACCTGCCAGCAAGATGCTACATTAAAGCAAAGCTGCTTGGATCACTCTTCTGCTATTTTGAATGGCAGCTATTTATAATTGTTAGTAGGACGTGCAAAATCAGCTGGGTTTTAAAGTTTGCAATTAGGAAGGAAGCAGGCTGATTGGAAGCTCTCTCCGTACCTCTCATCAGCACACAAGCCATGCCTCTGCTTCGCTAACTTTCGGGTGGGTAGCTGAGCAGAGCAGCCTGGAGAGGAATAATCTGTTTTCTGGAAGGAAATTGCTTCCACACAAATTGGATTAGAGATCTATTTAAACTTTAAACTTGAATGATTTAAACAACATGCTATCCGACTACTTCAAAGGGAGCTGTCAGAGCAGTGGTCCTGACGGAGCAAGGAGAAACCCTGAAGTCCTTTTAGTGCTGTTTGCCCTCCTGTTCTCACACCTACCTCTCCCTTTCCCCTACAGAGTTCTCTGAGCTAAATATAAACACATTATGGCTTCTTCTTTTCTTTTTTTCAGATATAATTTAGCAACAATTCCGCCAGAGCTCTTCTCGGCTGAAGTTGTCACAGAGCAGCCGCCTGCTGAAGGGAGCTCTGTCCAGAGGACCATGGGAGAGAGGGTTTGTCCCCTCGTGCCTGTCACACAGAGCACACAAAGCACTCACAGCAGCCACCTCACCCAGCAAAAACCTGAGGAGACTGACAAGTTCTCATTCAGCATATACAAGAGCCTGAAAGGCTCCGGTTACTGTGACAGCCGCACGAGCCGTTCCGTGCTATTGTTCCAATAGAGTTGAATATGTAAGTAAAATTCTTCTGATCTCCCACCCGGCTGTCACACGGAAGGAGGATGGAGACCCTGTGCAGAGTCATGTAATTGCAGCTCAGCAGCCCCCAGCACCCCCGCCCACCCCTCGGGAGCAGCCAGCGAGGAGGTGGCAGAGCAGAGCTAATTCACGCCCGAGTGACGTCAAGGCACTCGCATAATAGTTGCTAAAAATAGAGCACCTAATAACACATGGGAGGGCGACAAGGGTCCTGCCATCCCCACAGGTCTTGCCTGAGTGGTGGAGAAAAGGAGATCTTTTGGAGAAAAGGCATTTTTTTCAGCTGGAGGTGGCGGTGCGTCGCGACAGCCCTCCTTGCTTCCATATGGTAATGTGCTGCCAGCATGAAGGAGGATTAAAATATCTGCGTGACGTACTTCCCAGCACATCACAATTAATTTCTTTCATTACTTTTCCTTGTAAAAGCTGAGACATTCTGCTGTCGAAAAGAAATTCATGCCTTGCTCCCAGTGAAAACCTCCAAGTGAAATCCTGAGAGGTCTGAAAACTCCAGCTCCCAGTGAACATGTCGGCAGTGGAAGAGGGAGTTTGTGCAGAGAGCATAATGGGAGATGGGTGCATCAATATAAAATCCTGGTGCAGGCAAAGAAGCCAGTATTTTTATCTTTATGCAGTGATTTATGAAGCATCTGGTAGGTTCTTCCCTGGGGCTCACTCGAGTGAGTCATCGCAAGGTAAAACTACTGCTCCTCTCTCATTCACCCCACGAGGAAATCGGTGATGGAGTGGGAAATAAAAATGGAGACTCAACTCCTGATATTTAGGGCATATGATAGATGGAGAAGCTTCACTCACCCAGATGTTCCCTTCCACAGTCTCTGGAAGAAATGCTGCCTCTTAGGGTTTTCAGAAAAATCAAGGTTTTTTTTTTTTCCCCCTCTTGCAGTGAGAGCTGCTATTTCCCTGCTACCAGCAGCACTTGGTTAAACAGAGAGGGAATTGTTGAAGGTTTGAACCTTGTGGCTGTAACTCACCAGGGATTTACCCCTTCGTACAGAACAGTCCAAAGAAGGGAAGAGTTCAGTACAGCAAAACGAGGTGAGTTCCAAGGGAGAGAGGAGTAACAAAATCCAAGACTCAAAGCTGAGTCCTTACAGGATATCCACAGCAGAGCTTTTACATCAAAATCCTAAAAGCTTCCTGAATGATGTTTCAAAGGGAATACAGACATGATCCACAGACCTACCCAACCCCAGGGTTAGGTTTGTTCTCCAAACAGCTACTGCACATAATCACCCGGGGAAGGCAGCAGCCCCCATGCACCTTTGGGGGTTCCTGCCTTAATCTCCCCAGCAGCTGACGAGATGTTTCACCATGAGCAGCCCCATGGAACCAAACACCTCTCCTGAAATGACAGGCAAAGGAGCACAGGTACCTGTTGTGACACAGGTATCAAGGACAAGCAGATATCCAGAAAAGAATACCATGGAAGGGCCTTATAAAGCCACCAGTGGCTCCTGGGTATCAAGGACTAACTCTGTGCTGCTGGTAGTCTTTTGAGCCCCAGTGCTGCCAGGCAGCTCCTGCCTGCTCCTCTACGGTGTTTTCACAGATTCTGTGCTTTTGACATTGGCAACAACTCTGCCACGTGACACTGAGTCACACATGGAACGACTAGAAAAGCTCCCAAACCCAAAAGAGACCACCTGAGAAGAGTAAGCCTGCAGCACCAGCAGGCCTCTGAGCTAACAGGACTCACAGGACAAATACACACTGTCCCAAAGGCACCTGGCACAAGGAGCCATGGTCCAAGCCCAACCTCCATGAGTTCAGAAGAATAAGTCACTGGCAGCATCTTACCTCCCCTCTTTGAAGACCGTGAGGACTTGGAGGAGGTGGACCATTGCTTGGTGAGTGACCTGCCAGAGGCCTCATCGCTGTTCACAGAGGCGTCCTCGGTGTCAGCAGGCGACCCCGTGCTGGGCTCCACGTCCTTCTCCCCAGGGGTGTCCTTGACACCGTGCTGCTCTGGGTCGTTCTCGCCGCAGAACTGAGCCATCTTCTGGGCCAGCATCAGCTGGGCCTCCTTCTCCAGCTGCCGGATGTCCTCGATGGTGAGCCCGTACCACTCGTCCTGCCAGCACCAGGCCTGTCGGTGGGCCCGGACCATCACCTTCCGCAGGCCTGCAAAGCCAGAACGTCCCTGTCACCAGAGCTACCAACTGCAGAACAAACGTGTTCCCCCAAACGTGTTCCCCTCCCAGAGCCTCACCACACCACGGCAGGGACATTACAGTGACATCCAACCCACAGTGCAGGACCTTCACACAGCCAGGGTGGCAAACGGGTCACTTCATGTACTTTAAGTCCTCAATTCTTCCTCATCACCCATGCACTGAAAAATCAGCCAGTCTTCTGGAGTTATTTTACCTTGGAGAGGGATTTCCTAATTTTGGATGGAAGACTTTGGCTGCCTGCTCCACCAAGGAAGAGCCACACACAGACCAGTTTCAACTCCCTGAAGTTGTAGGAAGTTGTAATATCTGAATCCAGTCTTCAAAGTGAAATATGTTACCAGGAGTAAAAAAGAAAAAAGCTACTGTTTTGGTTTTTTTAAATCCTGGAGAGTTTCAAGTCATTCCTGATGAATGCTCCGCAGCCCTCCCCAACTGTTACATGACAAAGCACATCCCACACCAGCAATGCTTAAACTAAAACCTTCCTCTTCCTTGGAAACCTGTTTTCTGCACCTGGTTTCTATGTATCAGTAAAACAGCATCACAAATGGGAGCTTCTGAGATAATGGGTTAGAAAGCAAAGTAAGGGAGGCAATAACGATGCTTTATTTTGCAGATACCATCTGTCTTCTGCTGCAGGAGAAAAGTGGAGTGGGTAAAGCCAATTTAAAATATTTCAATGTATTACACATCTGAAAGGAAGAACTAGGCCTCAGTATCAACACACAAAGCACCTGACCAGGCAACAGATACTCTCCTCAAGACTCAGACTCACCCACTAACATCATCACACCTCCAAGACTTTTAAAACATAAGAGTCCCTCAAGATTTTCACAAATATTATTCCTTAAAAGCTCACAACAGATCACAACTCCAAACTGCTATTTATTTCTGATGGGATCACACAGCAGCAATGATGCTTTTAAAGCTTCTGTAAATACTGACCAACTGATCCTCAGGGGTCTTTCTGATAATAAACAAACAATTCATATTGCTCCCTCTTTAATTACTAGGAAACTGAGGCAGAGATGGGTTGAAGGACAACCAAAAGCACCAGTGGGATTTGCTGCCAGTGGGATTAAGAGAGCAATCAACAGGCTATGTTAGAATCATTCAGGTGTTGGAAGCTGCAGATTGAGCTCTCTAAGCACCACCACAAGGAAAGACACCCTTCATGAGCCACTCTCCACCTCAGAGATGGCAAAGGGGGATAATCCCACCACGTGCAGGGTTTCCAAGGTGCTTCCAGCAACACAGGCTTCACTGTTGTACAGAAAACCTTAGATCCCACTGCTGCCACAGTTTCTGTGATGTTCAGCCTAAAGATCCAGTTTGTTTTCATCAATCACTTTTTTTGTTGTTAGTTTGTTTTCTTAAATACAAAAAGCGTATTTTTGTATGTTTATCTCCTTCCAGGTCTGAGCACTTTACACTCTGTTCTGCTCTTTGGTCAGTCCTTAATGCCATCAGTCATCCCAAGCCAGGCTATCAGGAGGAAATGACCACTGACATCAGCAGCTAATGCCACAGACCAGCTCAACCCGAACTTCATTTACACAGTAAGATTAAATCTATCAATATTTCATGCATTTTGCTGACTGACTTTCAGAAGGAAGAGACAAGTATGAGCCAGCAGAGTGTGACCTTCTGGGGGTAGAATGACAGCTCTCAGCACCTTAATTCTGTTCAACCTGAGGCGAGATTCAGAGTTATTTCCCCTGCCAGATTACTTTTTGTAGAACTACAGGAGAGTGTTTTAGCCTCTTCACCTCCTGTTATGATTGACAACCAGCAGAGCATAAAGACCAAGATTAAATTCGCATCACACCCACTCTGAAAGCCAAGAAAACATTTCTCTTGCTGTCCCCAGCACCACCACCACCCTTTGGACTTCCACACCCACGGTGTTCACTTCTACCTTGCTTGGAACACCTTGAGAACAAACTGTGAACAGACACAGAGGGGAATGCTGCTCTCAGCCCTGTTCAAGGGCTCAGCAGGCTCCACTCCTGCTCCTGGATCCAGCCTTGATGTGTCAGTGCACCAACTCCTCAGAAATTCTCTGTGTAGAGGCACAGGTGCCACCGACCACCTATCTGTGTTTTAATGGACTAACATCACAGGGAACATGAAAACCACTTGGGGGTAAAAAATAGTCTCTTGAAGCTCCTCTCTGCCTTCTTAGATCTCAAAAATCACCTGCACTGCTTCCTGCCAATCCACAGACCTCCCCATGTGCCCTGCTCACATTCCCTTTGATTAGACATCCCAAACATCCTTCCTTAAAGCTTTGCTCCTTTGAAAATAGGATGGCACTACAGGACTTCACAGCTGGGGTGCCTCTACCTCTCCAGGTTAGTTAGGAAGTCCAAAAGACAGATTACTTCCCCAGCATCTGCCCTTCACCTGGGATGTGCCAGCAGCGCTGCATTTCTCTTTCTTAAACAAAAGGAGAAAACCTGGGGGAGAATGAGGCTGTGCGGGTACAAAAGAAATGGAAAAATAGAAGTCATGGCTTGCAGAAAAGGCTTCAGCGCTAGGGAAGAGAACTTGAGGAGCTCCTCTGTGCACAGCAGTGGGCACATCACTGAATTCCTGCCCAGCTGCAGCCTCCCAGCAGAGACCCAGGGAACAAGTGCCCCACACAGCCAAAGGGAGCCAGGATCCAACTACAAATGACTGACTTCACCTGTCCAGACACTGCTTCTCTACCTGTGCAATGGAAAAAAAAAAATCTCAAAGCATTTTTGCATTAAAATCTTAGAGAGAAACAAGGCTTTTATGGAAAAGTGAAAAGGAGGGGAGATACCAGACCCAGGAAAGAGTGGAATTGGGAAGAATTCTCTTTGTAGCAGATGCCCATCAGGAGAGTGCTGAGGGAATCTGTGGCCCAGCTGGCTTTCCTTTTTCTCCCTGAAGGAGAGGAGGTGTAAATGTATCCTGCTCAGCCAGAGAAGTCCCTGTCACACACTGCCCCAGCTGCAGCACAGTTGGAAGTTTGCCTTGCCAGCAGGTCTTCCCCCTCCACCCACCATTTCCCAAGCTTATCTGAGCCTTTTCCCCCAGAATCAGAGGAAATCCCCCCCAGCCTCATCAGGTACCTCACTGAAGCCACCCAGAAAAAATAGGAAAAGGTTTTTTGACAAGGATGCAGGTACCAGCTGATCGTTAAGCAGACTTTCATTTCTCCAGAGTGCAATACTTTGTTTAAAAAAACAAACAAACAATAACACCACACATGCACAAATGTGCAGGCTGAGTTCAGAGCACCCGTCATCATGTGTTAATTACTGCAACATTTCCCACTGTGCTGTGCAGAAAGATCATCTGTGAAGAGCTGAGCAGGGTGCAAACATTTAAATCACTTGGTTTCAGCTCACCACCTCAAAAACTCAGAGGCTGGTTGAGTTCATGAGGTGCTAACTCCTGTAAATGATTTGTGGTGCTGGACTCCATCAAACAAAAGGAAATGTAAATGACCATTAGACAAGCCAGGACAGAGAGGGGTCTTAATGTGAATTTAAAAAGCTTTAATCTACAGTTCTGGGCTTGTTTTTCAATGTGAAATGAAAATAGTAAATGTAGTAAGAACTCAGTGGAAATAAATCAGAAAACCCACCAACAAATTCTGCCCCAAAAGCCCTCCATATCCAAATGAAGCAACTGTTCAGACACCCACTGACTGTACCAAGAAACAACCTCCCAAGTAATTTTATAATGCACTGTCACAATTTCCTGACAGGATGGCTGACTGTCCATGTGTGACACTATTTCCCTGGCAGACCCAAGGGTCCCACAACCTTATCAGAACAACCCAACCAAAGGCCACCTGCAGTTGCTCCTGTTTGCTTCCCTGCCCTCCCTTGCTCAGAGCCCTCACAAGGAAAAGCTTGTGGTCATATCCTCACCACACCAATTGCAACCTGCCTCCCCTTGGAGAGGCAAAACTCTGCCCTTGGGATACAGTGGGCAGTGGATGAACTGAGTCATTTGAGTGCCTTAGTGAAGCCAAAGTTCTGCAAAAGAGCTTTCAAAAACCACCTCACCACTGTGCAGCAATTTGGGCATATTTAGCCTAGGACACAGTGGCTTAGACAAAGCTCCAGTTACTGGGATGGAACACACTTTGCCACAGTATATAATTAATAACCCATACACAGTCAACACACTTGTTTAACAACAAAAGACTCAGAGCCCACATGCACCATTAGGAAGCAAGTGGGAGCAGAACATTATGCAGTGCCAGTCCAATTAAACTTAAAATCTATGGGAAAGGAGTAAAAAAGCATACAAATATTACAGCCAAGTAGACTAATAGCCCACAATCACAATTTTAGTCTGTGTCTCAGGCTGTCAAAGCACTGAGTAACTGTCCAATTAGTCATGGGAAAGAATGGCTGCTGCACTCAGTACGAGTGAGAATGTTTCAACACCGTCCCCCAGAGTTCCTCCCTCTGTGCTCAGCAGCCCTTCCACATCACACAGGCCATCCATCACCTACCTCAGACCTGCTCTTTTCTCAACCCATTCTCTAATTTTAGTTTGCTCCACTAAGCATTGCTTCCCCATTGGGCAGAGTTTGGATCCTGCTGTTTGTTTCTGCCTCCGTTTTCTTGCTGGCTTGGTGACCCAGCACAGGGTGGGCTAATCCCCCAAGAAATAAATTTGCACAAGTTGGGAACAGAGGAACCAGGAGGAAAATGCCAAGGAAGAAGGAGCTGACCCACCACAACATCTCTGGCTCCTGGGAGCTTGACCCATCATCAGGTGCACAATGCACAAAGGTCTCCATCTGCTTTTGGGCACCAGCTGAAAGCCCCACAGGGGATCTGCAGCCAAGCCTGGCCAGTCCTGGCCATCTTTCCAACTTAAACATCCCCAAACACTGCTGGCTTTGGTACAAATGCTGTGGCACTTTGCCCACTCATGGCTTCCCCACGGCTGTCCCAGGGCAGGGGGAGGCCACGCAGCTCCTGCAGACAGCCCAAGCTTTTACTTTCACTTTGCACTCACTCTGCTTTGTCTTGCCTAAAAGACTTCCTTGATTTTATGCATCTTAACCACTTTGAAAAGACTATTTGCCATCTTTATAACAGAGTGGAAAAGCTTTTGAAAGGCAGACAATGAGCTGGCTCTGCTCTCTGCAAAGCCTCAATCAAGAGGGAAATGGCAGGCAATCTTTCACAGACTACAAAAGCAATGTTTCTAAGGGACCACAGTTTAATCTATGCCAAACACCTCTGAACAACTGGAGGAGTCACGTGCTCCATTCTCATTTAACAGATACAATGGAGTTGTTATTCTGCCCCATGTTTTCCAGCATACACTAAATTAACCCGTGTCACCAAAACCCAAGGCAGTTCAGTGCAGAGAGGCACTTGTAACACAGTCTATAGCAGGTGAAAACCTCCATCTCTGCCTAAAGAAAAGCAAAGGAGCTTTAAGAAAGCAACCTGTGAGCATTCAGAGAGAGGTGCACGCTACTCTCCTCTGCTCTATCAGTGTTTTTCACATTAGCTCTCAGGAGCACAGTGTGACTGCAAAGAGTTTGAAAATTACTTACACTAGAATCAGGCACTTCATGAAGACTTGCACATCAAAAGCAGAGCTGTAGAGGCCATGCAGGAGGATTTGCTGTGCACAGGAAAGTGGTAGCATCCTCTACACAGCCTTTTTTCAGCCTTCTCTTTGCCAGAGCTCTGCCCTTTCAGATGGGAATGCTCCTTTCAAACACTATTTAGGTTTTCCACTTGACCACAGATCTTGTCATTTGTGGCAAGGCTCAGAAACTGTATCAGATGCTTTATAGATTTTCTGCAAAGAGCAAATTACTGCCAGCACTGCCACCACCTGTACTGTCTCCACTTAGTTACTCCCAGACACATCCAATTCCTCCTTTAAGCCCTGATCTAAGAATGATGCATCCATCAAAGCAGGACGTTTACTCACAACTCAGGGCCACACAGTGACCCACCAGCCCTGTCACAGGCAGGCAGGAACTAGGGATGCTCCAGGGAGTGGTTTTCTGGAACCACTCAGGGCTCTGAAGTGAAGCTTATTTCTTTAGGCAGCCCTTCAGGATGGAATCTGGTCACACTAAAGAAGACTGGCAGAGTTTAAAAATGATCTGGCAAGTTTATCTTCAAAACAATTTTAAAAAGGAGAAAGCAAGATTATGCCTACATAAGACTTGAAATCTTTTTAGTGGGTACATGTGCTTTGGATTTGTACATACCACGATTAGAAGTGATAGAAAACCAGGATTTTTTCTGAGCTGACCCACAGGGTCATCAGATCTGGAATCTCTTCAGAAAGGTGTCTTGGAATGTGATGCATTGCACAGACCTCACCTTTGTGTTTCAATTCAGTGCAAACATTAAGGAGGGAACTCTGCAAGACCATAAATGCTCACCAACATCGTGGATAAAGCGCTCGATTTTTGACTGCATCCCCCAGTATCTGAACTCCACTTTACACAGTTTGTATGCACACATGATGGGGTATTTCCCAGGGTTGTTCTTGTACTCTTGAATCCAATCTTCTGAGAGGGGTCCTCTTTTAGTCTTCACTGATTTATACAGCTTTGGATCCTCCTCAACTTTGTATTCATGGGGAGGGATAGGATCTTTAACAATATCAATAGGATCTACAGAAAGAGAATGGAAACAGTCAGACATCTCCTTTTCCTGAATAAAACAAGGAAAGATCATTTTTCATGAGTTATTTCTGTTTTAGTAAGTACCAGAAGCATTACAGCAATTTAGTTTCTTTTTACTTACACTTAAACAACTGATATTTAAATTGTTTATACACTGCTGCTGGGCAGAGATCAGCTCTGCCAGAGGAACGAGCACACACAGTTCCAGCAAACAGAGGCTTTGCTCCAAATAGATGTTTTTGCCCACAGTAACTGCAGATCCACAGCACTCTGGCAGCTCTGCACACTCTGCCTTTCCAGCTCCACACAGATCTGTTGTACATTCCATCCTCCAGCTTTTCTAATACCACTCACAGCACTACAGCTGTCTCAGCCAAGGCAGTTCAATACACCTGCCCTGCTTTGGAACAGACATCACCCATGGAACATCTCATCTTTGGGCCCATCAGAGGAGGGCACTGGGAACTCCTCATCTGCTATTGTTAGACCAGATGTACTGTGGAAAGCAGAAAGTTTAACTAAAGTCCTAATTAACAATCCAACAATGGAGAAGTGGAAGCTGCAGCAGGAGTGGAGTGAATGAAGGTATTTTAAAGACCTGCAACCCCAGAGCTCAGCAGAAGCATCTAAAGTTTGGATTCAAGGGCAGGATCACACTTCCCAAGAAGTGACAGCTCTGTGACACCTCTCAGTGCAGTGCTGGGACTCGAGTCTGCTCAGCAGTGAAAGCCTGGTCAGACAGGCCAGGAATGAGGACAGTTGAAGTGAAGTAGAAAAGTACTTTTTTTGAAGTACTTTTGCCTTTTCTCATTAATTCCTTATGTTAACTCAATCTTCTAAAGACAGCTGTGAAGCGAGTTTTAACCTGCATGAGGGCAGGACTGAAAGGAGAGGGAACAAAAATTAAATGCACCATCATGCTTCAAAACTGCAGATAGGAATCATTTTCATATACATGAAGGAGCCACACAAATAAACAGCAGTATTTTCACAATTACACGGCTATTTTTCCCTCTTCTATGGTTATTTCTACTTCCTAACCCCAAATCCATTATATGCCTTATTCCTCCTGGGAGCTGTGTTGAAAACAAAAAAACAAAAAAAGCAAAACAAAAGAAAAAGTAGAGGAAAAAGGCTGTTCACCTAAAATGGTTTGTCTTTTTTCTGCAGCAGAAAGGTTGAACACGTTGTTATGGTCTCCTGGGTCAGTTTTGTAGTACGTCTCAATATCAATAGAGAACTTCTCCACAAAAGGACACGTGTATCTGGAGCCAGAACAACACAGCTTAGAGTAAATCAGCCTCAAATCCCAGCCAGCCTTCAACTCGTGTTTTCATTCATATATGCTTAAAATACCAACTGTACAAATTAAAGAGATTGTTTTTTAATAAATTCTTAAGACAGGAGCTCACCAGTTTTCAGCAAGGAGATAAATTTCAGGCCCACTATATTAAAAAGTTATGACAGACATTAATATAAGGACACCCTGGAAATGCACCTGTGCAAGGAGAAAAGCAAAGCTCCTTCTTGGAACCCATGGCAGAATAAAATATGAACTAGTTCTGTGCAGCACAGGTTTCCTGGCCAACTGATTGACTCATAGGCATTTCAAGAGAAGAGATAAAAACTGACTGGAAGTGAACTTTAATCACTTAAAAGTCAGGGAGCTCCATTATATTCAGTCACTGGTCACAGCCCATATGCAAACACCAACTCCCCACCTTCCCAGGACTGATGTTACTTGCAGAGACCAGCTAAAACAGAACTAGGAAACTTTACCAGATTTTTCACAAAAATCAAATACCCATCAAAGCTTTTTTATTATGAAAGATGACAGGAATATCAGATTTGTAAATCTGAAAAAGACCAAATGCTCTAAACTGCAGTAACTGGCACAAAGGTTATTTATTCCAGGGTACCAGAAGCTCTCCCTGACAAAATCAGTTGAAACAAGGAGGTCTCAGAGGGCTCTACAGAGCCTCTGGCTCTCTTCCCTCCTCAGGGTGAAAAACATAGGATGTGGGCTTGTTATTTTTTAGTTAAATGACAGCCAGTTCCCAGAAAAGCAGCACTGTGATTATTTATTTATTTATTTATTAAGACTTTTCTTTCCCCTGTACAAATGCATCCTGTCTTCCCTGACAGCATTCAGGATGACATCTGTCCCAGCACCGTGCACATTTAAAACTTCCCTGAGCTTGCAGAGATCTGCAGTGTTAAGCAGAACACACAGTGCAGGATACAAAACTGAATAAGAACCATTCCCGATTCCCCAAGCTTTGACAGGCCAAACAGCTCCACATTTTACAGCAAGGAGCCACAGCTTCTCAGGCAGGGGTGCAGTCAGCCCAGGCAAACTCCTGAGGATCAAGCACTGCACAGGAATTTTAGGACTTGACCCCGGTTGCTCTAAAGGATATTACTGGAGAGGGAAATGCCACTGCCAGAGAGTGACATCAAGCCCTCTCTTTAACACAGAACTGTGGACATTTTCCCCAGCTTTACCTGGTCCTGGTGTAAGGATAAGCATTCCAGGATTCCTCCTCGACGCGCAGAGCTGCCTTGGGCAGGATGGAGCGGACCCAGCTGGGGATGTGCATCCCGATGTGATAAACCTTGTGGGTGTACTGCCCACTGCCCCCCCGGGCCATCCACGTAGGGCCTGTTCTCCAGGATCTCCACCCCACTGCCTTCCCCACATGTCTCCTCTCGGCTCTTTTTCTGAAAGGGAAAATACAGCACAAATCCATCACAAAAATGTGCATTTTCCAGGGCATCGTACACAGACCAGGCTCTCAAAGCACCTGGACACTGGGGATGGTTTCTAGGACTCCTCTTGAGCAGAGCAGAGCCACAGCAGCACCCTGGCACTAAGCTTACCAAACTCAGAGTTTATAAAGGCAAAATTTAGAGAATCATCTGGCCAACACAGAGATTGGATTTATTTGTGACCCTGTGAAAATTCCATTTGGATGCTCAAACATGACACCTGAACTGCCGCTCCTGGACCAGGAAACATCACACCCCAAACTCCAGCTCTAAACCACCCAGCAGCACAAGAACCTTTTCATCAGCACACAGAGTTTGTTCACCCTGGTCCATTCCCCTG
The DNA here is from genome assembly GCA_025920805.1 of Petroica traversi. Classification (NCBI taxonomy): domain Eukaryota; kingdom Metazoa; phylum Chordata; class Aves; order Passeriformes; family Petroicidae; genus Petroica; species Petroica traversi. The sequence goes on from JAHLSL010000041.1 coordinate 9,607,019, forward strand.
GTGATGTCTCAGTGTGAAGAATCACAAATGCTCTTGGTGCAGCAGCATCTCAAGAAGAATTTCTTCACTCTGGTCAGGCATGGGAGCCACCACCCCTGGAGGTGTTCAAGAAATGACTGCATGGGGCACTCAGTGCTCTGCTTGAGTTGACGAGCTGGGAACTGGTCCCAGGTTGGACTTGAGGATCTCAGAGTTTTTTTCCACCCTCAATATTCCACGAACACAGTGATAAAGACTATTCTGTGACCTAACCCCACAGGATTTGGGGGTTTGCTGTGTGTGATCTGGCCCAGCAGCAGCTCTCCAACAACAGCTTGGAGCCTATGCTCTGCTAATTAAGATATTTAGAAGAAACAACCCAAGTTTGGCAGAATGATCACTGCACCCCCTGGCAGCCTCCGCATTTTGGCTTATTTGCAGGACTGTCCTTCAGTGAGAAACCTGGCAAAAAATCCCTCAATAAAAAAAATACTAATTTCAGTGCTTCTAAGATGAGCTAAAGGCAAACCAAATATTTATTAATTTCTCACACATTTCAGCAGATTGGATGATGTATAACCTTCATCATTTCCAAACAACAGACTCATTCTGTTAGCATTTTGAGATTATTGTTTCTATTTGAGAGCACGGTACTTTGGAAATTAAGGGAGGAAAAAGAAATTTTATACCAAGAATCAACTGCGAAATATAACACAATAAAAATTCCTCATCTCTAGCATACAAACAATTCAAAGGATAATATGGTTTAACCGAAAATTATTAAGAAGATGCAAAAGATCAACTTCTTATCTTTTGAGGACAGGATGTTAAGCCAACAGAGCTGTTTAGAAGTAAATAGCCCTGTTTATAAAGAGCTCTCAAGTGATTTTAAATTTAAACAGCCGTAACTGACAAACCTAAATAACTAACAATCTAAATAATCACTTTTTCCTGCCCCACAAACTGCAGTAGAAAAAACCCAGAAAAACAGAAAAGTACTTTTTTACAGTTTATTTCTAACACTCAGCTGGCAGTTCATTAAAGCACACATCCTCTTCTAACAAATTACTGTCTTTCTGTTCTTATATAAGCACTGACCAAGTCCTGTACAAATATTTATGACAATAACATTAAATAATCTTGATGACCCCAAAATCTGGTTAATTCAAAGGTCTATGAAAAGGCAGTAACCCAGCCAGCACAGTGAAAGTATCTAACAGAATAACTGCACAGCATTTGCTCTCAACACTTGATACAAATTATAGAGATTTAGAGTTTTATTATATGGCAGAAGCACATGGAAATCATAAGCAGAGGGAAGATGATTTTCTTCATGCCAAGTTATTCAAAACTCCCTTCTAGATTGCATGGTTACAGCAATTCCAGTCAATTCTGCAAGTCCTCATTTGGTACCAAAACCCACTGAGAGGTTTTACTCCCTACCCCTATTATTCCCCACCTCACTTTCCCCTGTTCAGCCAATTTTAACAAAAACTTCTCTGCAAGAAGATGAGCTGCCTGTTCTCACCCTGCAGCTGGAACCCTGGAGAACCCACATCACGGTCAATGTTTGCTGTACATGAATAATGACATCAGCAGCTTCTCCACATGACCTGGAACTGGTGACACTGGTGGGAGATGGGAGGGTGGCACAGAGTCATTGTCCCAACACACTGAGGAAAGCAAGGAAGGAAAGGAAGTTCACTGAGATTCTCTGTGAAAGTCACACTTCTGAATTGTGGTTATTTTATTCACTTCTGTGCAGCTGTAGCAGACTGCAAACCCTGCTCTGGGAGCAGGGTGTGCTTCCTCCTCCAACCTTTCCAGATGACCAACTGCAGCCCACAGCCTTTGTCACTCAGTTACAAACCTTAAGCAAATTTTAGCCCTTCATGTTCTTCCTGCTTGTCACCTACCTAAGATATGACAAGGGCAGCAAGAACATTTTCTCAGATGAATGTGAAATAAGAGCTGTAGTTCTGGTGACACACACCAAAAAAATTTAAAAAAAAAAATCAAAGATTATTTCCTAAACTATCTTTAGAGGCAGGACTTTTGAGTCAGGCCAAATTTATACTCATAACACACCACCCTGCTGGGAAGGATAGTATGATCAAAGAGAAATTCCCCAGGATAAACCCACACAAAGCTGCTTCCCAGCCCTCCAGGCTCTCACACTTAGCAGCTGGCTTGTTGAGAAGAGATCGAGCTGCAGTGAAGTTAATGAAGGGCCAAGAGTCAGGAGAGATGGTGAACAGTGCAATTACTGACCAGCCAGAAAGACAAAGAGAAAATATGTTTCTCATATAATAAAAATAAAGACTTCAGCCACATGCACTTGAGAGATCAGGATGGTACTCTGGGCATAAGTGGTGCTGTGAAAGTGAAGCACTTCTGGGAGTGAAGAGCAATTTGCTCTGCAGCCATGCAGTCTCTTCATGCCTACTGTGCCTGAGCTGCAGCCTGGAGAGGGCTGGTACAAGGAAGTGGTCTGTAAACAACAATTAAAAAATAGCCCTTGATTGGGTCAACATTTGGCTCAAGAAGAGTGTGGTAGGCCCTCTCTAAGAAATATCTGCTGGAGGTGCTGATGTGCAGGCACTTGAGGGTCAGTCTCAGAGGTTTCACATCAAAGAGAAGTTGAGATTTTATTTAGCAGATTACCTGGGTCATTTCTACTCACTACTGACACAGCATCTTCCCCCTCCATAAATATTTGAGGAATGGTCCCCAACAAAACCAAAGAGTAGCTAACAGCCTTTAAATGCAGGTTATCTAACCCACAATCCCAGCAAACCATCTTACAAGAGGAAATCCAGTCTTCCAAGCCCCCCTCTCCTGCTGATGACACTCCATGTTCTGCACAGCCCCATCAATAGCTTTTCAGGACAGATGGTGACACAGATCCCTTCTAGCTAAAGTAATAGCATTAAATTACTCATAACAGGGAACCCAGAGAAGCAGATGCACCATGATTAGCAAGAATGCCAGTTACTTAAAGGCTTCTATTAAAATAAATCTCTTGGCACAGCAGCATAGCATGGGACACAGCACATGACCTCAGCACAACAATCACAGATGAATAATTCCCATGAATATCACTTAACCACTGGGCCAGCCTAACCCCATTTATCATCTGCCCTTCTCAACGACAGACAAACAGCTGTAAACAAAGCCCTCTGCAGGCAGGTTCATCAGTTCTCAGATCTTCCATCTCCTTTCCCAGTTAGAAATGTGTCTCCCCAGCAGAGCACACCTTGCAAAGCCTTAGTCCAGCAAACAACCTGGCCCAGGTGAACAGAACCAGGTGACTCAATGCAATTTGTTTGGTTTTTTTAGTGGGACACAGCTCCATAAAGGAATGATGGTTGATGGCAACAGAAATTTCCATAGCCCAAGGAGTCTCAGCACAGCTGAAGGAACAGGATTCCCAGAACAGGAATGCATAATGCTGGATAAAACAGTTAGGATGTGGCTTATTGAATCAGCCGGAGAAATACACAAGTCAGGCTGTGTAAATTAAGATTGCCTTGTAATGGTTTGCTTTTGGGGAATTAGGAAAAAAAACAGCCCCATCAATCAACTCGGAAGAACACCAAGAAGAATATTCATCTAAACCAGAGTCCTCCTTGTGTTCCTGCCCTGGAATCCAGCACAGGCTGCTCACAGACTCTGATCCACAAGCAGAGAATCTCTGCAAAGCTGACAGCAGCACCACAAACAGCTCGGCTGGTTTAGTTTCTCCTGAAATTGTGTGTTTTTATTGGAACTACTCTGAGCCCTGGAATAGTCCTGCAGAGATCAGTAAGGACAGGGTAGGCTGCATGGTGATAATGGTGATCCAGGCATGTTCTAGCTTTCAGAAACAGATTATAACTGCAATCTCACCTTGTTTACCACTGATTATTGCTTTCAGTACAATCTCTCAATCTAAGTAAGTGAGACAGTGATTACAAAAGGTCGGGATGCTTTAGCTTCCTGATGAAGTTCTTACTTCCCTTCAGCAGTGCAGTCACACAGGGCCACGGGACCCACGAGAGCTCTGATTTCAGATTACTCCAATTATGATGACTGACAGCAACATGTCTGACAGATCTATCATCCCTGGGTAAGGAAGACACAAATCATTGTCTGGAAACAATAACCAGAAGGTTTTTTGTTTGTTTTTTTGTTTGTTCGTTTGGGGGTTTTTTTTTTTGATGGTGGTTTTTTTCCCTCAGCTCCCATTTGGAAAGGGGGTATTTTGATAGTCTGGACAAAACTCTTCTGGGAGAATGTATTAAAATAACACTGAACTCTCGGGACTTTTTTAGCCCACTTAGACACAGACAGAGATATGAGAAGTTTCCAGCTGCTGATGGTTTCAGTTAACAAGGACAGCAAAGACATCTCTGTAACCACAGAACAAGAACATGACAGCAAATATCCCCAGAGGACCCTGCTAACATACTTGCTCATATTGTTGTGGCAAGGGAGGCTGAGAAAACATTCTCTATGACAAATTACTATTTTTTATTGTTTTGGATGCTAAGGCTACCACAAACACCAATTAAGTCCCCAGAAACAGACCCTTCCTTTGGGAACCAAAGAAAGCCTGAAGTACCCCAAGCAATCCATCAGACCACAGAAATACCTGAAGCTGCTCAGCAAGATGACTCCTGCCATCACCAGAGAGCTCTTAAGACCTGTTTTCACTAACCAGACCTGTTCTGCTCAGATTTAGAAAGGAAGCATAAAGGAATCTAGGGTGTAAACAAAGTTTAGGCTAGGAGAGAGCAATAAACTCTTTGCTCTCAATCTCTTCCAAACACTAAGGGAGAAATATTCCCAACTATCTCCAGTCGAACATTATTGAGGCTGAGGGATTTTTCACTCTTACAATTGATCTTCCAAAGTGGTGTTTTCCTCCCACCACCAAGAGCCTCCCTTGCTGAGCTCCAGCAGCTGCCACCAGCCATCCTCACTCTCACCTGCAGGCACCAGGTTCTGAGGAGGTACCAGTGACTGGGACCTTGCACGAGGTAAACTTTAACAGAAAAGCTGGGAGAGGTTGTAAGAAAAGCATCCCGTTCATCTCAGCCATGTAATTTGGTTTATTGTGGCAATACCAGCAGTCAAACACCACAAACAAACCAGCACGAAATGTGACAGCACGTTCCAGCCATAGCTGCCAGAATTAAACAGCACCAAAAACCAGAAAGCCAATGAGGGACCCACTGGGAAACACCGAAAGGTCCTGGAAGTAATGCTTGTTTTATTCTTAAGAGGTTTTCCCAGGCAGGATTGCTGCCCATGGGGACCATGCCCAGGGAGGGTGTGCCTGCTCAGGGTGTACCCGCTGAGCCTCCAGCCGCCTGTGCTGCGGAATGACTCAGCTCTGGCTTCTGTTCACCACTCCTTCACCAGCATTTGAGCTGACATCTAATTCATTACCAGCAATCTGCTTTCACCACCAGCAACCTTCTGCCTGCTGATGCAGAGAGCTGATAGACCAGGCCCCATTCATGGTCACTATTTACTGCAGGTAATCAAAACTTACATCTTTGACTATGAAAACAAAATGCTGGGTTCTAAAAGTACTGTAGTTTCATACTTTTCAGCTTGTTCTTTTCTTTATTGTGTGTCAAAGACCTGAAATGCTCAATTAAAATCCTATCACCATAACCAAGGCAATACCTGAGCAAAAAGCTTTGTTCTGAGTGAAAGAAGGGAGCAGAGGAGATGGAACAATTCCACTCTTAGAGAAGCCAAGATGCAAAACTTCTCGTCACATCAAAACCAACATAATTTTATCAGTGCACAATGTTCTAAAAGCAAACAGGAAGTTACAGGAATTAAATTATAAATAAAAATCACCCTTACTGTTACTTATGCAGGAGTGTGCTGAAGTACAACAGCACACACAACTTCTGCCTTTCAAAGGCTTTTGAGTCCCAGTCAAAACAGGTGAGTTCCTTCACATTAAAGACCATGGAATCAACAAAAGAGCACCATTTTGAACAAGGAGAACGTAACCTGAAGACACAGAGCTGCTGGCAGGGCTACACCCAGTACCCAGATCTTTGAATGCCTATTTCAGCATCCCAACCATTTTGTGACAGTGCTCTTTGCTGGGCTGGAGTAGGGACCTTTATCAAAATATAGCAAAACAGCCCTCAAATAGGGAAGCTTCTCTACTTCTGTTTTGCAGGACTTGAGAACAATCTTAACGGTTATATTAGAAAGACAACCTTAAAGACAGGCAGGGGCTTACCTTTAATAATGGGAACCCCATTATCCCATGGTTTTAACTGAACTTCTGAGCCTGCAGTTTCTCAGGTCCAATCACAAACATTTGGACTGGCAGACCCTCAACCACCAAACTGCTGGAGGACAGCAAGGGACTTGTGAGTTTTGCTCTTGTCCCTCAAAGCAAGGCTCACTCTCTCTCATCATGCAAAGTTAATTCAATGGAAAAAAGGTCCAAGCACAAGAGGATTCCCCACTCTCTCCATATCACTATTCCTGCCCTTTCAGAAGCTGTGGACACCACAGGACCCTGTTTTTGTTGACACCATGAGCACCACATTATCCATGCAGGCCCCTTTAAACTGCATCCTGTGTTTCCATGGCAACGGGAGGGGCTGCATCAGCACTCCCTTGGGTTTAGTTTGGGCCATCCTCACTCGGGCTTCAGCCTCACTGAATCCTTGCTGGGAACAGTAACCCAGTGATGTCACCAGTAACCATGGTGCCCGTGGCTGAGCCTCTCCTGTGCCCTTTGTGCTCTAAAATGCATCCTTCACGCGTGACAATTACATTAATCCAATTAGTGCTGTTAAAAAAACCAAAAAAAACATGAAGGGCCATGTCAATAATTATTTCGGGAAGGAAGGTTGGTTTGAGTCAACAAGATAAGGATCAGAACACGAGGCTTTACAATAGCACTTTGAGCCTCATTGCTCCAAACACACAGGAATGACCTGAAACCCTGGGGAGATGGGAAAGAAATCTGTTCCTCATCAACAGCTTCATTAATAAAGGCAAAAGAGCAGCTGTTTTAAACATCTCCCTTGCAGGTTTGATCAATGCCTGGGCAATGTGCAGCGCTTCACTCCAGCCCTGTCCCCAAACACTGATGCCTCACCAGCTGAACAGAATTCTGATAGTAACTATCCTACCCTCTATCTTCCCAATCCAGCCCTGATCAGCTGCAGCTTCCAGGAGGGTTCCCTTTTGGGTCCTTCCCAGCTCTGCAGGGAGATGCCATCTGATCACTCCTGCCTGTGGCAGGGATTTTATGGGAGGAATCTTCCCTCAAGTTTACCAAGCAAGAACTGGCAACTATCACAGGCCTGAAACCACTGTCAATGCTCCCTCCAAGGAGACACACAGCACACACTCTGGCACAAAGAAGGGTCTTTGTGCCAGAGGAAGACACAAGCAAAGCTGGGCGTGCAGGAGGCCCTGAGGAAGGGACTTCACTCACCCAGGCACATGCACAACACCTGCACTGCACCTGCAGCACCACCAGTTAAAAAAAAAACCACAATTTTTTTAAAAAAGCATCCCTAAAAGCTGAAGGCAGGCTGAGCTGTCAGTGCCAGGCTCCCACGAGGCTGAGCAGAAACACGCACAGCATCACTTTGTACAAGCATTGTAGGCACTGCATTATTTAGAATCTGAGCTGGGTATTAATGAAGCTGCTTGTAGAAAAACAGGATATTTTGGGGACAATCAATTGTGCAGGGTCATAAAAAATTTACAGCATTAAGAGAACCTTTCTCATGGCCACTCATTAATCACTTTGCCTCACAAAGATGCCCAGTCATACTCCTTTAGAGTCAGGGCTGGATATGCCAGAGGCACATGAATTAGGGATCACTTTATTATGGAGATACCTCAAACTTGTTTACCCCACATGCCCCATCTTTCAAAGTGTCTACTACACTTCTAGCTCAGTATTTCATCTACTCTAAGTATTTCCTTCCGTGTCTTTAAACTGATTTTTCACTGCATTAACTATTCCACAGACTGTCTGTGAGAATTACTGTCCCTGGTTTAAAGAGAGGCAAAGCAAGTTGCCCATTACTATACCGTGAGTCAGAGACAAAATTTCAACTCAGGGTTCTCTGGATCAATTCTAATCCTCTGACTACATCCCTTATACTTTAGGAACCCAATGCAATTGTTCACTAACAACGAGCTGTGTGCTAAAATACTGCAGGACTGGCTTAAATAAATCCCCATCTTCCTAATACTTAATTCATTACTTGCCTTCGGGTATTTGAAAAAGGAGAACCTAATCCCAGTCAAGGCTTTTGTCCTTCTTTCGTAAGAATAAAAAAATACAGAAGGAAAAAGGGGTTTTGATGGCCAGCAAGCTCAGTAGGATTGGCAGTGAAGTGTCCTGTATTAAAATCAGTATAAATCTGAAGTTTAGAATTATGTTTGTTTTATAACATTGTCTCAGCTTCACACACCTTTGTTAAAAGAAAAACATGTGAGCTGTCAAGGCAACAAGTTCACTACCCTAAAATCAATCTTTTATGGAATGTGGTATGGAATCCCAGACTATGTAAGACAAAACAAGAAAAAAGTAGATGTACAAAAGGTGTTTGCTCCTTCTGTATGTTTTCCCAAAATGATAACCTGTGTGGGTGTCACTGTCACCTGTGCAAATGAGACCCCCCAGTCTGGTACCACCAAACATAACTGTACCACCCTTGTCCTCAAAACTAAACATCTGCAAGTGTCTTATACACTCCTCCTCTAGGAAGGACGCAAATCTTCACAATCACAAAGAAAAGATTATGAAAACCAGAGGAAGAGAAGAGAATACAGAAGCCACAGGTTTTAACACTGCAGCACAAAAATCAGGGGGAAAGCTACAATCCAGGCTTTGCTTTTAGACTTGTGAGCCTTCCAGGGTCTCTGGAGCAGTCAGCAGCGTCACCAGCTTTAAAATTGAAGCATAAATGTCTGTCTGTGCAGATGGCCAAGGCATCTGCATGCAGAACAAAAATAATCAGCCATCCAGCTCGTCAGTGTCCAGAGACGAAGGGTTAGTTTGCTTTCCCCCACTCAATCAATCCTTCACCATCTGCTGAGCCTGGTGGCAACTGCCAAATGGAGCTGAGGGTTTAAGGGACACGACTTTTGCACCTGGGCATCACAACAGGGCCTCAAGAATTACCATCACCACCAAGCAGAGTTTTCAGTCTGTTCTCAAAGATGCTTCCTGAGAGCTACATGGAAATGAAGGGGAAAATAGGACAGGGCAGCTGTCTGGAAACTGAGATGATGGACAAACCATGATCCTCCAGAAAGCAGTAAAGTGAGTCAGGATATTCCATCAGCAGTCAGGACAGCAGAGTACAGCACACTGCAGATGCTTGGAACACACTCTGAATTTTCAGGGAAGGCAATAAATACCAAGGCCTGGAGGACTGTAGAGGAGAGGCTCATGTTAAAACATGAGAGAAGCTCTCAATTCCCAGGATCCTGCCTGAGCTCAGCAGGCAGGGTTGAGCAGATGGGTTATCTTCCATTTTTTGTGCCTCAAACAGGACCAGAGGCCTTTCCCACTCATGGACCTTCAACATGATGAATGACAAAGTATTAACGCTATTAACTGGGAAGGATGATGCTGCATCTTAAAATAAGTCTCATCCTCAAAAGGTAATCACTAGGTCCAGCAGAAGAATATTTTTAAAGCCCACTATCTTTGGAGGAAGGTCACAAATACCCAGAGAAATCTGTGTGGACAAAATGAGGACCAGAGTTATTTACAACAGAGAAGAAAGCTGCGCACGCTGATATAAAAATAAGTTTTAATAACAAGAAGAATTCTCTTGTCTTACAAAAGGGTCAGAAGGGCAGCAGTCTCTCGGAATCTCATAGCATATGGAAGCACAGTAATGAACATTATTAAGATGATAAAAGGACTGACCTTTGGCTAATAACATCCTGACAAACGCATTCAGGGCTCATATTCCAAGCTCTTATGAAACAGAGACTTTACGTTAATGTGTGTATTGTTTCTGGGGTGAGGAGGAGGAGGTGCACAGAAAGGAAGGTTCCCTGAACACACAAGGAAAGATGCCAATGTTCCAGGAAAGGATTGCTGAGACAAAAATATGCAGGACTCAGGAGGGGAAGAATTAAGAGACCCTTTAATAAGATCTCTCTAATGTGTACCACAGATCCCTTTGTGCCCCACAGGATTCACCTTGCAGAGATTGAAATAGCACACACATCTCGGATGGGATGTGCAGAGTCTGAGGAGACACCCAGGACAGAGTTCTTGGCTCAAAACTTCTGCAGGAAGAAACAAATCCCTGCAGATAGTTAGAGTTGCTCCCTCCATAAGTGGTTTGTGCTCCATGGAACTCATTCCAGTGCTCAGCTCCAGTTCCTCTCTGCTTACTTTCAGACAGCAGCCTGCAGCTTCCCCACATCAAACCACAGCTCTCCCAGCCCCATGGACAACTCTCCAGGCTGAGCTCATTGAGAAATCTCTCACCCTGGGTAGCAGGACTGGCTTTTAAATGTGCACACAGATTTCAGGGAAAAGTTACATGAACAGAGGTACAAAGGGTGGTTACACTGTTTTGAAATCCTTTGCCTGTTTTATGCACCAGAATAAAACCAGGTCACAGCAGGAAAGAAGACTGCTGGTTCATAGCTCAGATATAAAAATGAGAATGTTTTAATTTGGACCTCAAAAGAGACAAAAACTCAGCAATGATGCAAAAGTCCTTGTGCCTGTGGAAAAGCTAAACCAAACTGTTCCCAACCTGGAGAGGCTGATAACGCTGCGTGAGAGGTTTCCCATGGAAGGATATTGAAAGTCTGAAATTTAATAGAGAAAAACAATTCAGTTCAGATCTGCTAGGCTTCAAGCAAGTCGAGGGTACATTAAGTCCTCGCTGTAATGTAAAATTAACTTATTTAGGGAAGAATTTAAGTGCTACTTAAAGTACTGAAACCACTGACTGTAGATAATATTTCAGAAGCCAGCAGAAAGCAACTTAGGAGACTTTTTGCTCTCTCACTTCAAATTTTAAAAAAATTTAAAAATTAAAAAGCAGAGCAGCAGGCCACTCACCTCAGTTTTCACAGCTTTATACACTGGCCTGGAGAGCTCGTAGTTATAAGAGGAATTACAGAGCAACAGGAGCACGCACACAATGATTTATTGCACGTCTTGCCTGCCCAGTGGTGCAGAGAACCAAGAGAGATGTGGATTATATACTGCACAATTTTAATTCTCCCATCCAGTAAACACAGCAAATATGAGTACAGCCTGTTCCCACTTAATGGAAGGATCCTGTGCTACTTGGGCATGATGCTGCTTACATCAAATCGAGTGGAAACTTTTGTTCAGACTTCTAAGAAGAAGAAGAAAGGGTTGTTCTCTCATGAAAACAGATTATTGACCCTTCCACTGCAAAGCAAAAATCTACATGAAAATGCCTTTGAGAAGTGATGAGAGCACTACAGCTTGAGTCTGCACATCCCTGTCCACATGGGTTTGAGGCAGCACTTCCACCACAAGGGCTCAGGGGAGAAGGGCCTTTTAAAAATCTTTCATTTGAACAATGCTGAAAATCTAGGAAAACTTATGCCTAGGCAAAAAAATTAACAGGCAGCTTTGTACCAACGGGTTTGGAATTTAATGGGAATTTTCACTCATGAGCTTGAAGGTAAACGAGTGATCAGCTTCGAGTGTGTGCTTGAGGCTCCCTAAAACCCTTGAGGAATGACTGTGACATCTCCTTTCCCACTGCAGAAGTGCCTCTCACAGGACCAGGCTGCCTGGTGCCTGCAGCAGAAATGCCACCACTCCATACATGACAAATGTCTTAGAAAAATTAACCTTCTGCTTTTAAGAATCGCTCCTCTTCCCAGGAACTACTTCAAAACATTTTGTTCTACATTTCAGCCACAGATTTCTCAGAAATGCCTCTTCAATGCTGCTTTGCACAGATATCTCAGCTTGTTCCCATAAGGGGGCTCAACACACAGCACTTACTTCTCCTGTGGCCCCTTCAGGCGTTTCAGAGGAAAAATAAAAGGACAGACATGAAGCACTTCCTCGTTCTCTGGAAAGGACAAAGTCACGCTCCCCACTGCTCCTTCCCCAGTGCCTGTCTCAAAGACAAAACCTCCACTTTTAAACCAAACTGAAGAAAAAGAACATCTGATATCCTGCTCTAGGAAAAGCTCCCACTGAAGCCAGCAGGAATCTTTCCACCAATTTTAGAAACAATTGAAGCAAATTGCTGCCAAACTATGAACCCTACCCTAAGTGGTATTTCTTGTTTTGTTATTGCTTTTTGTTTTTTTCAAACTTGAGCTGAAAGCTCAAGAAAAGCACAGCCAACTTTTCCTCTTGTGCTACTTGCACAAGTAACACAGCAAGGTCCCTTGATTGTCATGCACCCCTCAGCTCCCCCAGACCTTGGGCTCCATGCAGCATTTCCAGCTCACCCCCTGCTCCAGGAGAGTGGAGGGGGATCAGAAACCTGACTTGACACCTGATCTAAGAGGAAACGTTACTCTGCTGCCTGTCAATGCAGCAGAAAAATTTAAGCAGGGCTGGACAGCAATTTGGAGAAGTAATTTCTCAAGCTGGTGAACTTCCCCTTGCATGAAACCCTAATGGCTTTTCATGTCCTTTTGATGTTAAGATACGGCCAAAATCCCTGTCAAGTAACAAAGCAGAACCCAGTGTTCTGCACTAAGGAAATAAAAATCAGCAATTTAACTTCTGAGATCAAAAAGCAAATCCACCTCCCTGACCAAGTCCTCCAGAAATCCCAGGAGGCCCCACAGACACTCCCCAATTAAGGATTCATCCTCTGTTTAATCAGGTGGGCTCCTCCTTTCTAATCAGATCACTCTCCCCTACGCTCTGCTGCTCACTGACAAGTTCTGCACAGATAATACTCTGCTGCCATCCACCAGCTCTTCCTGCAAAGCAGCTGGGACAAATTAGGAAGACAAATTTGTTAACAAAATAATTACATCAATATTCAAAGCAGCTACAGCGTCAGAAAAAAGTTACAGAAAAATGAAGCCACCTAACAAAAACGTTTACCCGTTTATGCCAAGGTTTAGGTTAAACACACAAAGATGACACCTTTGTGTCAGAAAAAGGAATTTGACCATCATTACTGGAAAATACACACCATACCTTCTATTAACTGTCAAGTCCAAGTGCATGAATCCTTAAGGAACACAGCTGGGTGAGCAGGAGAGAAATGGGGGAGCTGAGCTTTTGCTTTCAGGGGGTTTGCTTTTTCCCCTTAATTTATTTTAGGTTTTAAGCCAAATCAGATTTTTTCCAGCATGGCTTCATCCCGCTTCAGAAAGCAGAGTTCTTCTGCAAACTCAATATTAGATGTGCATTTTGCTGGATGAGCAAAATTACATTTTATTTAAAGCATGGGACAATGAAATAACACTTCAGATTCATTTCCTTTTATAACTGCTCCTGGTTGGATTTCAAACACTGGGAGAGTATGGGCACAGAGGATTTCAGTTACAAAAACCCAACATTTTAATTAACTGCTTTACTGCAGACAGGGAATTCCACGAAAATTCCCATCAGTATTCAGAAGCCTATTAAAAATAATCTACACTTTATGCCTAAACTGATTAGTATCTGTTTCACCATAGTATATAAGCACAGCTACATTACGTTTAATTTTTTCTCTCCCTTAATTCCAAGTTTTGCCTTTGGGTTTCCCTCCTAAATTTATATTGGACTGTTGCTTCCCAAGAAAAGAACAGAATTTGGTTTGCAACTGGCATGACCAGTAACCACAGCCCAGCTGGGAAACAGTGGCTGTTTATGCCCTACAGGTTGATCCCTTCCCTAGGTACCCACACACTAGGGCTGTGTTTCCACAGGAACAGGTTGTTTTTTCCCCAGGAACAGGTTGTTGTTTCCCCAGGAACAGGTTGTTGTTTACCCCGGTAGGTCAAACAGAGGTTCTCCAGTTTAAGGAGAAGAGGACGCAAGTCAGAAATTGAAGTTTGTGTTACTTTCCCCGCTACTCCTTTCTAAGCAAACAGCAAACCCCAAATTTTCAACATCCAATCCTGCAGCAATTCTCCCCCAGGCCCCAGAGAGCCCCCAGAAGGCTGCTGACCTGGATCATGTAGAGCTGGGCGATGCGATATTCTTCCACGCTCATCGGAAGGGGAATACGATATTCCTTTATGAGCATTTTGGATACAAAAATCTCTTGTCCGCTCAGAAACACAATCCAAAAGCTTTTAGTAAAGGCTCCTTAAATAATGGCAAGGAAATGCATCGAGGATCCCTGAAACAGAGAGAAAGGAGGGGGGAGGAAAGAGAGAAGTGGTTATTTTCCATTCTTATGGCAGAACATCCTATTTAGAAAGAAAAAACAACAGGCAAACATTAATTTTTGTAATAGCTATAATCTTAATAGCAGGGAGAAGAATCCCTGGAGTGCTACCAGACCTTTGGTATCAAATTGAACAGAATCTCTGAGAAGAATTTTGATTTGCTTCAGGGGATACCATCAAAGCTATTTCCCTCCTGGCCTTTGCCACCATATCAATCACACTTTCATATGCAACAGCATCTCCATGGAAGAGATGTGACAAAAGCTCCAAATGAATAGGCAGATCTGCTGCTGCCCACAATCTCCAGTGTCACCAACACCCCAGAGATGCATCCTCTCAAAAGCATCAGGTCTTATCCTCTCAAATTCATTTAGCAGCATGAAAAGGCAGTAATTAGACTTCCTCAGCCCTCAGTAACAACATGATGAAGAAAGACCTTTGGATTCTAAGAATTAAGACAGCAGGAATGTACTTTTCTTCCTGCTTTATTCTGAATTGCAGTCTTGGTAGGACCCCTTCCCTTGCACATCCAAAACAGTCTTCTGGCAAGATCCTCCTGTCACTTCTGTCATTGTCAGGCTCATTTTTACACTCCCACTGCATGAGAATACAGTCAAAGATCAAACTGCAACAGGGAAAAATCCCATCGTGCCCCACCTCAAGGCACTGTAACAGAATTACTGATTAAGCATTCAGGGAATACAGCACTTACTACACCACAGGTCAAAGCAGGAGCTTCTCAAATACCTTTAATACCCACTACGGACTGTGGATAAAGACAAAAACTTTATGTAAAAAGAGGGAAATAAAAGTATGACTGGTGAGGAAAAGAGGACACAAGAAGCAAAGTCTGTTATCAGCCCAAGTCAGCCTTGGCAGGATCTGTGATGGCTCTCCTAGCACATAAACCATTCCCTTGGTTCCTTCTTTTCACCAAAATCCACTTTCTCTCTGCCTGCTTATTGGAAGTTTTCAGATAGAGCTGCTAGAGCCAAACCAGCCCCAAACCCTGTGACTGGTGAAAGCAACCAAGAGAATAAACCCAACCAATTTATCTTGTGGATTAAACCATGATGTGAGAACCAGGAAACATCATCAGTATCAGCAGCCCTTAGTGCCAGTCGGTGTTTGCACAACACTTCACCGAGCTTTTACGAGGTTTAGAGAGGTTCAAACACATGCCCATGGTCACAGGGCAACCAGGGACAACATCCAGTATTTATAACCCAGGTTTATTGTCACATCTCTGCCAGAGCCACCTCAGTGCCACACATGGGGACACTGCCCAGGGACACCCAGCCCTGTGCCACAGTGCCCCCAGTTCATCTCCCTGTGATTGCCACATTTCTGATCTGGCACTAAAGCAAATTCAGCCCGGACCGACTCTTCTGGAATAGTGATCCGTCTGGTGCTGCATCATCTAAACAATTTATTTCCAAATTCAATTCTCTGCCGCATTTTATTGCTGTCAGAGCAATCTGTGCGCGTGGAGGGGAGGATAAAAAAGTCTCTGCTACGGCAAAGCCTGTAGAGAATATTTCTGGGAAGATTCTGCTTCCCCACACTGCCAAGCTCTGCACAGAAGTGTGTGCATCCACCCGCACGTGCAGGATTTCCTCCATCAAACTAATCCTCCAGAACAGGTAGAGATAATCTCATTAAGTGGTTTTTAATTAGTGTCATAGCAAGGAGCAACAGTTACCACCACAGGATGGATCTCGAGCACCAGATCTGTAATGGTGCAACTCCAGGATCCCAACTCTTGGAGCTGATGGCACTGGGAGACTCAGCCACACATCTTGAGCAGCTTGTTGTGCTTTAGAGATCTTTGAAAATTAGATTTAAAAGCTTCTCCCATTGTTCTCCAAATGCTCTAAAAGTGATTCTGCTTCCTCATAAGGACATCAGTCACATCTGTCCTTCCTGCTTCCTAAAAACAGGAGATTTCTATCGACTGGAAGAGATGAATAAAACAAAAAACAGAACCTAAAAAGCAGTAAAATGGCAAGAAACCAGTACCAACATGGAAAAAAATGTGTTTATAATGAAGTGCCAGTCAGGTAATAATTCAGATGGCTGAGACACAAGAGGGTTTATTTTATTACACACTAAAAATCCCAACATTTTGGCCCCAAGCAGGCCCAGCAGCAGCCTTGGCATGCAAAGCCTGTCTGGTCACAGCACTGGCTCCTGCTCCAGCTTCCTGCTCAGCTTTTACAGGAGCAGAGGGTCCAGTGTGAAATTCCCCTTCAGCTTTCTCCTTCCCTGTGGTCAGTTATTAAAAAGCAGTGTTTGGGTTCAGCCCACAGATCTGCAGGCAGCAGCAGACCCTGATTATGTGCCCACTGGAAACCTCTCCAGCTACTGCAACCAGCCCCTGAAAGTTGGGGAGAAAATTATCCTGGAAACACTCTGGGAAACACCAAGGAACGAATCCCAACCTCAAACCAAGGGAAAGGCACCTGGGATCAGGAGGCTGACACTGGAGGAGGCACAAAGAGAACAAACTGACTTGTTTGCCTGGTTTTAAGTTAGACTGGTATTAAAAAAAAATTATGGAGGTGAGTTTGCAGTTTGGGTTGTCTTTGAGTTGAAAGTAACCTGTTCTAAGCCTTCCAAGTGGAATCCAGGTACCAAACCATGAAACACAAATATGGGATCTCACCAAATTCAGATCTGGGAGAACACCATTCCAGGTAGGACAGAGGTGACACAATTACTCTTTCAGATAACTGATTGAGGACAGTGGCCTCCTTCCAAAATCTTGGGATTTTTTAGAGAATCAAAGCTCACCAGGACCACTCATTGTATTGTCTGAGCAATACACAGGAATTTGTCTGCAGAAATGATGGGAGAGAGGAAAAAGCACTTCTGGAAGCAGGGGATCCACCACACAGCTCTGGAAAACGGGTGACAAACTCCAGCTGTGCCCATGGCACTTGTCTGCATCCAGCCAATTGCTACAGCCAGAGGTGCCTGAGATGCTCCAGGTGCTGGGATCAGCCAGGGTTTCAGCACTGGATTTCAGCTGCACCAAGCTGGACTCTCCATGGGTTTGCCAAACCCCTGTGGCTGCACAAGTGGAAGATGCAGAGGCTGTTTGCAAACCTCAGCCTGCAGCAGCTTCCCAGCAAGAGGAAAACAGTGGTGACGCAGGACATTTCCAGACTCGCTGCTGCTCCTGCTATAGCCAAGTGGCACATTTGTACAGCCCGTTATTCAATTTATACCCAGAGCTGTAGTAACTGTGAGAGCCAGGCGCATAATTTTATACCTCAATTATTTTAAAATCAGGTTCTCAAAGCATCGTAATTATGCTGCAGAGTCAATATCCTGCTGCGATGAGTCAGGTCCACCTCTGAGCCATTGCTCCAGGCTCATGCACAGCCTGCTGCATTTACTTCCAATTTTAACAGTCTGTCTCACAACAACAAACTCCCTAAAAAAAGTGCCTGCGCTTTAAAATCAGGGGAGGGTTATCAGCATCTGAAGAAGCTGAACAGCCCAAGAAAGCCAGCAGAACCTCTCCCTTTAACCCATGAACTTGGTGTTCACTGTGGGAGCGGCCAGGCAGCCTCCCTAAGTAGCACAGGACTGATAACAACTGACAGCTTGCAATTAAGGACTAAGAATCAGTGTGTGAAGGGTGGTTAAACTGTGCTACTGAGGTGCTGGAGGCCAAATCCCAGCCAGGCTTCCCAGACTGGCCCTGAGGGGATGGAAACTGAGTGTGACAGCAGAAATCCTGGCTCCTTGATGGGCTCAGGGCAGAAGAATCACTCACACTGTGGTTTCAGGCTACGAAAGGGCTGTTATGACTCTTCCCAGCTATCACCTCAATGACTAATTTTTGACCAGCTCACGTTTTCAATGCTCAGGCTGCTGGGCAAAGGCTTTTCCAGGCTGCAGTGAAAAACGCTCCAGCAGCAGGAACCCACCTGGGCCATGGCGGCTGCATCCCTTTTTCAACAAAGAAGAAAAGGCCCCAAACACAGAGAGCAACTATAATGAGCTTTTTCCAGCCTCACACAGAAGGTTCACTTTATGCCACTATAAAGTTAAAAGGAAAACCCATCATGGAGGGTCACAGAGCAGCTGGTCACAGAGGCAGGTCCCAGCCCCAGGTCTCAGGTCCTGATCACCCACTGCCTGTTCAGGGCTATGCTCTCCACAGAAGTTGAG
Source organism: Petroica traversi (assembly GCA_025920805.1). Taxonomy (NCBI): domain Eukaryota; kingdom Metazoa; phylum Chordata; class Aves; order Passeriformes; family Petroicidae; genus Petroica; species Petroica traversi. Next base: position 9,625,544 of record JAHLSL010000041.1, read on the forward strand.
AAAAGTCTCCTCTATGAACAAGCACACTTGTGGGCTAAGGACTGATATCCTTGACTCAGCTGTTGAACAATTCTCCTTGCAATATTTTCACATCACCAAGAAATTAAAGATAATTAACAGAAACAACTGTAAGAAAACCAAGCCAAATCTGTAACAGCAAAAGGATGAGTGAAGGCATTACCTGGAGGCCTCACCTACCTCCCTAAAGACCTTCCTTAGGTTCTCTACATCACTTTTATCCCCCCAGAAGATGCTTCCCTGAAGAAAGCAATATCAAAGAGGTGTTTAGCACTGATCCCAAGTGTATCAAACACTTGGACTTTGGGAAGCCACACAAAGCTCAGCAGCCCAGCCACCTTCCCTCTCCCACAGAGTTCCCTGGAGGAGGACACAGCGCTCTCCCTCGACTGCAAGCACTGCATACTTACTGTGCTTGGATTTATTTATGCCTTTAGAAGCAGCAGCATAAATGGGAAACAGATTCCCAGGGCCTAAGTCAGCAGTTTTCAAAGGCAGCCTCGGCGCTCACACCTTGATTAATGCGGCAGTTTCCCTCCTGGCCCAGAGCAGTCTTGCTCAGCTTTATCTCTCCAGAGTGGCTCTGCTGCAAAGACCATTCCCTGTCACTCTGATCCTGGTTCTTCACAGCATCCCTGCCTCTCAGGAGTATCTACAGAGCCTGGTTATCAAACCTTGCTCACAGCCTTGCCTGCCCAACCCTCTCCAGGGGCTGTGGCACACACAGCCCAAAATCCATAACAGGGACCAGCATGGCCTGACAATTGTACTGATCACAACCCACTACCAGCTCCATGGGAAGGACCACAGGACAGGAGGAACTCCAGGCTGGAGCAGGAGTGTCACCATGAATCTCTCACGACTGATGACCACTCTGTAAAGGTCAGGGGAAAACACAATTTATGAGCCTTTACCAAGGAGATGAATAATGAGCGCTTGTATTTTACCATTCCCTTCTCTCCTCTCCTCACCCAGCCCTACCAAAGTGATCTCTCCAGTGGGACTGTTTCAAGTCATGTCTACACCGAAAGGTTAAAAAGCCTCAACATTTCTATTTAACAGCTTTGTGGCCACAAAACACTCATCACTACTCTCAAAACTGTCTCTCACACACACGTGCACATGCACTAAACTGAAGACACAGAATGAGCTTTTGAAAATCAGCAGTTTTTAGTTTTCACAGTGTGGGTCGTACCTGCTCACTGACAGCTAAGGAGATTTAAAATTTCATCAGGCCTGGAGAGGAAAAGAAAAATAGATCAAAAGTTAAAGCTCCTTAAAAGTGCACAGTTCACACGCTCTCGGCTCCAAGGCCACTGTGTCAGTGCGTGACTCTTGGCGGGGTCGTTCATCTTAATCGCCCATCTCATCTGCCACATCTTCAGAGTGAAAAATTACAGTGCAGATGTTTGCACATCCGAGGTTCATGACTGAGCTTAGATCCCATCTGACAGTGAATCAGCAGCTATCAAACAAGTACCCACATTGCAGAACTGCAGCAGCCCCAGCGCCGGAGCAGCTGGAGCTCCCCGTGCCTGCCCCTGGGGCTGCCCACTGTCTGCAACACAGCCAGGGGTCAGGGAAGGGGGGGAGAAGGACAAGGAAAACACAAGCATTTGTGGAAATGAGCTTTTCCCAGGTGTAGGGCAAGCTCCAGAGCTCTGGAAGGCAGTGGCACAGCGAGGGGCTGAGGACAAGCACTGCTCGGTGAGACAGGGCGAACAAGTCGCATTTACAGTACTTGATCTTTTTTCCATTATTAGATACAATCTGACGTCACTTATAGAATTTAAGAGCTCATTGTAAAGCAGACGTTTATTACAACTGAAGGATGGAAGCAGTCCAAATGCAATATAGCGACACTGGAGCTATTAAATCTTGTTACAGTTCACTGGGCAGCCAAATACTGGCTCAAAGCAACGTGAGGAGAAGGCGAAGGGGGCAAAGTAACACCACAGCAAAGCGTGCACAACACTGACCACTTTTTCTTCTTAAACATTCTCAGATATTGTGCTGGTTTTTTGTACTTGCCATTCCTATTACTCCTTTAACACCTGGGAGAGGAAAAACTGACTCCCTTCTTTCTGCTTTCTAAGTGATGCTGTGGTGCAAAGCCAGCCCTCCCCACACACACACCGACTCCAGGGGGATCAGGTGAAGTCCATCAGCTGAACTTTGGCTGGAAAATTAACATTTCAAGTCCTGCCGTGCCTGGAGGTTATGCAATAACGAACTAATAAAGAAGCCATTAAAAGAACTAATAAGCACACTCGAGCCACAGATGAGTTCAGAGGGAAAGACAAACCAGCCTCTAATCCTTCTGTTGATACTGGGGATAAAGATGAATATTAAAAAGAACGCTGACATTAAAGGTTAAACGTTTCCAAGTAATCTACATGAGGAGAGCAGCCACAAACCCCAGAGTCCTGTGGCCAGGCTGCAGAGCCTGGTGAGCTAAAGAAACTGGGCAGACCCTGCTTTTAATGGGGCTGCTCTTAGCCCAAGACTCAGCATTATCCACTAAAAACAGGCCAATATTAGACACACAAATACATAAATATAGATGTGTAATATATACTTTATATATAGACACATATATATAGACATACATATATATACACACAGAGGGAAACAAAATAAAAGCAAGCACTGACAGTGTGGCAAGTACAGCATGTTGGCTGAAAACAGACTGAAAATTTCTGGCAGCTCATTAAACTACTGCAAAGAAAAATCTATGCAATGCCACGGGCAAACAGCATGGACAGGATTTTTCTTTGGTTGGTGGCACATCTATTAGTCTGAAGGGCCACTGGCATGCAAAAGCCTGCACAGTGTGGGCAGCAGTAGCAGGGAGATGGGAGACAGGCTAAGTTTAAAAACCAAAATAAACATATCTATTTCCCAGGTAGCCTCCATGGGAGGTTATTGCATTTACACTTTACAGCTCTGGGTGCTACAATCCCTCTTCCTGACAGAACTCAGGAGATGAAGCACACGGGAGTTTGGTGCAGCTCCCACCAGCTGGTCAAGGCATCACTTGTATTGAGCAGTAAAATCTCAACCACAAATCCATCCAGGCTCTTAATGTCCATGTCCACACCATCCCTGTTCTCTTTGTCTCCATCAGTAACTGCACTGGAAATCAGAGTTTTCTATTAAAACGACAAGAGCAGAAAGTCATGAAAACTCCCACTCTTTCATCTTACCAGTCACTAAGCATGGAAATCAGAAATTGAGAGCAGGGAGGCTGAAGTCCAAAGCTCTGTGTATTTCCTGTGACTCTTGTTCCTACCCCTCGGCACAAGGCACTTGACAGCCACTCAGTCCCAAACCCATTACAGCCCTATTCCAGCTCCCCCGGAATGGCAACCACAGCACTCATTCCCTATTTTATAGCTTATTCATGGGTCTTCACGCTCATATTTTCCAACCTCAGCCCATTTCAGGCTATTTCTCAATGTTAATTTGAATTTTTATCTCCAAATACTTGCAGATCCCCTAAACCTGCTTTTGAGACACAAAAATGCAATTTTGGGATTTGAGTCAACATTGGACAGACCCTGGATTGCTTCCTCAGTAACTCCCTATTCAAACTGAAAAGGGTCATCAACAGCTACTCCACTTTTTCAATAGTTACAGTCTTGACGGAAATAACATTTTATTCCCTCGCATATGCAAATATCATGTGGAACAGGAAATGAGCATTCAAAGCTGGTTTAAAAGGACTATTTCATGGAGGAAAACACTGTACCATGGCACAGGCAGTGTTAGAGCACTGTAATACTTCACACTGCTTTCATTAGGCTGAGACTTGCCTTGCCTAAAGGCAAAACGGGGATAAAGAAAATAAGTCCCACTCCATCAGAAGAAACTTGTAATGACACCTAAAATTCTTACATGGGGAGCAAGACAGACACAGCGGTGAAGGCTGATGAATAATGGTGCAATTGAGGTGGAAAGTACAGGGCCATTTTGCACAAGAGCAGTAAATGTTTAATATCTCTGTTGCGTCTTTCATCCATAACACCAACAGATTAACAAGGTTTCTGTGGCTGGGTAATTTCTTTGGAGTTTTGATCTTGGAAATAATTACACTAAATATTTCATAAGCGCCTTTGAAAGTTTCTTTTTTTTTTTTTTTTCTAATAAAGAAAAAGAATCGCTCGTTGCTCTTGGACTGCAGCAGGGTAATGAAACTGCACAGCTAATCAATAACCACTTTCAGTTCATTATTCAGCAGATTTTGGTTGGTGTTATTTCTTCCACCATTCCACATCCCACATAGGGAGTGATGGTGCATTTTTAAACCATCACATCGTACTGCTTTTGCAAATCCTCCTTAATGCAAACCACAACATGGAACACGCAGCCTCTAAATACCACCCACACCATTTAGGGGCTTCCAGGGTGTTCCCAGCTGAGCAGTTTTGCCAGCTGAGGAGGCCGACGTGCCAGACCAGTTCTGTTTCTTCTTTAGGCTGGGTAACAAATTTCTGGGTCATTTCTGTCCCTCAGCCCTTTTTGAGAAGTCTAAAGAAGAACAAAGTCACTTGGACAGTCCCAGCTGGGGGGGTGTGGGACAGCAGCTCCAGGTTCCTCTCTGGGCAGCTGCTGATGGCAGCAGAGCCTTTGGCTTTGCCCCAGATGCAGCTGCTGCCCCAGGGCCACAGCTGCACCTCCACAGCACCCAGCAGCTCTGCACGAGCTTCCAAACCACCAGGGACCCCAGGGACACTGCCAGGTGTTATCCACATCCCCACTTCTCACTTCCTCCAGGAAAACCCAACATACTCCATCCCCGCTCTGCCCACTCCATTCAAAATACAGCCCAAAGGACACTCTGTGATCACTTAAAATACAGCTGAAAATGGAAACTGAATCCAGGACTCGGGAGGGGAAAGGGCACACGGATTAATCCATCAGGCCATTTCCATGAGAACAAACAGAGGAAAAGCAGCAATTACAAGAGACAATTATCCCTCTAAGAAAATAAAACCGTTGTGATTAGAGTGAAGCTAAAATGAAATCTGCCCAAGACATCAAAATGGCCACTGTAACCCCCAAAATCCCATAAGATCTTGATTTATTAGTTTACCTGGAGACTTGGAAAAACCTGTCATTTACTGGTGCCTTTGTTGTTTTCTAAAAAACCAAGTTTTCAGGGCAAAGAAATGGAAGTGGACAGTGCATTGTACAGACAATGCAGGAGGCAAACTGAACATGTACTTAGAGACAGGCTGGAGAGAAAAGACAAAACATAGGATATCCGGTCCTATGGTATTGGAAGGGAAAAGAAATGTTGAAGTTTATCTACACATTTAATGCAAGAAGAATAGAAATGAAGTTTTAGAAGCATCCACAGCAGACACCTGCAAAGCATTTGAAGTGCTACAGAAAAAACCCAACACACACACACACACACACACACACACATTTGGTTTCACCTTCTCGCTATTTTTAATTTTTTAATCCCTTCTTCAATGCCTTTCAGAATGTACCAACCACCTTCTCTCTGCCCCCAGCCATCCATCTTCAGAATTCCCACAGCACAGAGAAGGAACCTTCGGGGACCTCAGGGCAGGGGACACCTGCAGTGAAGTCAATCATAATAAAAAATGTGGGTGTCAAGACAGAGCCAGGCTGGGGGAGGCTGATGACACTGCCCAGAGTGCCCCTGGCCCTCCCAGAGTGACACCACCTGCATCTCTGTGTGTTTAACTTCTGTACAACCTTCTCTGAATACAAAGCACAGCTTGTTTCTACATAATATTTCCAAGCCCTTTTCTAGATTAAACTCGGGGCCAGATGTGTACTCTTGCATTTGTTTGGCTTTCCTGCCACGCAATTTAATTATTTCCAGCATTTCGCAGACTTGGTGTGAAACAAGATGTGAGACAGCAGGGAAAGGAAATGGCACCTGGAAGGAACATGAGCACCCCCAGCCAGCCTGGACACCCCCAGGCAGAAATCTGCAAAAAAAAAAATAATAATAACAAATGATGAATTCACTCAAGCCAAGGGCTGGAGTGGTACTAAGGAGACAAATGCAAGCACTGACAAGAAAAGAGGAAACAACATTCCCTGAGTCACCCACCCAGAGCAGAGCCACAGGAGCAGGAGTGCCTGGCTGGAGCCCAGCCCTGCTCCTGGTGCTTGAGGGATGCATTAAAGCTCTGCCCTGGCCTCAGGGACAACCATCATTATTCCTCATTTGCAGGGAAATTGAGACATAGGGAGAAAAATTATCCGGTCCAATATCCAAGAGAGTCAGTGACAGAGCAGATTCAAGATTGGATCTAACTTTTTCCACAAAATAATTTTTTATAAACAGGAGGGAGTAGGGTAGCTCAAGCAAATTCAATTTCCTCGATAATTGGCACAATTCTTCAAGAAAAAAATGTGATGAATTTTTTTTCTTCTTCCCGACTTAGCCTTTCAAGCTATCAGTAATTTCTGCAGAAAATAAAACGATTCTTGAAAATATCAAATTTCCCCAAGAGCCCACAGGCTCTCAGCACACATCCCACCCCACCTCCTGCTGCTCCCAGACAAGCCCTTTTCCTGCTGGAAAAGAACATGGGAGCTTCAGAACCTTTCTGTTTTGTTGAAATCTTGGTGGATGCAGTTTTGGTTGGTGCAGTAACTTGAATGAGGACTGGCAGGGCTGTGACACTCAGAGCAGCATGGCCACAACCAAACACTCACCCTCCCTCTTCCAGAAGGGACACAGACCTCCTGCTTCTACAAATGACAAGGAAAGAAACTACTCAAGATCAAAAGATGCTCAAACCCTCACTTAGAACAGTATCCCCAAAACTCCATGCAAATAATCCTTGCTGGGGAAAAAATTCTCAGATGTAATTAAGTTGTGCTCTGAACCCAATTTTTGCGTTAGTATCTTGGGCATCACAAACCAAACTCACTTTTCAGCTGTCAAATCCACAACACAAAACTTCGAAGCAAATCCTTTGACCTTTAATTCTGACCCATTTTGCTGAACCCCTCCCACAGTCTTTCCCACTGCCACTGGGAGAAACCAAGATCTGGCTTCACTCAGAATTCTCTCCAGGAAACAATTCTATTTTCTACAGAAAAATTCTGGATGTGTGAAAGCATTTAACAGCCATAGAGCACATATTGTGGTTTCAGCCCAACAAGAGAAGCAGAGAGCTCTCCCAAGGGCAGAATTCTCCTGTTCCTTGAAGATTCATGTGGAGTTTTGTGTGGTTTTATTCCTCAAATTAAATGAGATTTCAATTGCCTCCTCCAACTACAAATTCAGCTTCACAAGTCCAGCAGGGTGTCCTGAAACAAGTTGTCATACCACACATGGGGGTCAAAAGAAAGTAATTTAAAGCTAATGAAAATAAAAGTAATCAAATCTGTTTCTTGACCCCCAAGACTCATTCAAATAAACTTTTTCTTTGTTCTCCAACAAATACCCGAACTGTTTTGGGGGTGTTCTTTTTTGAAGTGTCTCTTACAAGAGAGCGTTAGAAAAACAAGTTCACTAAGGGTTCAGGCACAAAATTTTCCTTGTCATGAGATGCACCATAGGATGGAAACCTTGTTCCAGCCTGACAGCAGCTGAGGAAGGAAAGCACCCAGCAAAAAGTGTCCAACCCCGTGGGTTCAGATTTCAGGGATGGCTTTTTATGAGTGGTGCAGCTCCCTGTCCCAGCTTTCCAGCTCCTGCCAGGGCCTGGCCAGTTGTTTCACACCTTGGGAACTTCTCCATGGTGGCTCTGTCAGCTCTCGGATTGCAGGAGCAAGCACAGCCCCACATGCCCTTCGCTAAAGGGCATTACAGCTGTATTTATATCTGACATAAATCTGCTTTGTAAACAGTGACCTGATTCAGGAGCTGGGCTTTCTTAGAGGGCCACGTCCAGAGCACACGTGTCTGCTGGCCCTGAGGGACACCCTCTCAAAAACACAGAACTGGCAGGTGGGAAGTCAAAACAACCCAAAGCTGGAGAGTTTGGCATATTCATGGAGTGTAACAGAGGAGCCAAAGGACTTCAACATTCCAGCTTGATCACAACATGGCATGAAGAAAAGGACAATTAGTCTGCCATCTATCAGTAATGCAATATCTGATGGACATTAAAGTTTAGATAGTTTAGTCCAAAATTCACTGCAAATGCTGGCTCACAGTCAAGACAATCAGGAGCTGAACTGAAAATAATATCAAAGATCTCACTCCAGGCACCAGAGCCTGTTTTCTCATCTCATTTCTATTCTTCTGTTTGCTGCCAATTCAAAGAGCTGGGACCAAAAAAATCAGCCCATTAGTCTTGTTCTTAGAAGTGTTAAGCTCTTGTATATGAAGTTGGTGTTATCCACTGAGTCCATAAATTACAGCTAAAGTACATAAGGAAGCAGTCATGACATAACCCCAATTTAATCTGAACCAGGCCACCACAGTTAAAGAAGTGTTTTTCAAAATGTTAATTAATTTTTAAAAGAATGGATTAAAGGGGGTTCTCAATTAAAAGAATACTTTAAGGAGACAAGCTAGAGAGGATTGTCCACTTTATTAATACAGCAATTTAATAGCTATTCAAGATGTAATAACTTCTCATTAAAAGTCAACCCTCCCCCTTCTCCGGCAGATTAACCACCCATTTGTCAGACACAATACAGCTTCATTAGCCTGTAAGTTCCATTTCTGCTCTTCCACAAATTTGCTTTTATTTTGCTTCTGTCAGAAAGTGAAAATCCTGAATGACAGCAAAGTCCAGAAATCAATAACACAAACAGTGCGTTAGTGTTTCACGGGTTCCAGAGGGTGTTTGGAAGCTGCATTCTCAGCAATGCCAGCATGTACAGACAACTCCTGCAAGAGCCAGGTAGGAAACCTTGGGATCAACCTAAACACATGGCAAAGACTCATCCATGAGCTGTACCCTGTTTGGAAGTGCTCAGAAATTAATCTTTCCCACCACCTTTTCCCCACCAGCACCCCACAGCCTGCATGGAATTGGAGTGTGTCACTGAGAAGAGGATAAACAGCAATTTGACCAGAAGGTTCCCACTGCAACCTTGAGTTTTTGGATCAGGCACTGAGCACGTGTAACACACAAGCAGACACCTCCTTCTGGGTGGGTGCTCAGTCTGGGCTGAGGCTCCACAGACCTGGCCAGGAGCAGGTGGGAGCTTGGAGAAGGACAGCAAGGACACGTCCTGGGGCTGGGCACCAGCAACGTGCAGCTCTCAACACCTCTGAGGAATGTGCACCCAGCTGTCCTGGAGACACAGACAGGAGACACAGTAAAGCTCCAGTAATGGCAGCCCTACAACTCAATAAATCAGTGAGAAAAGCCCTGTGAGTCCAGTGGGAAAGTCGGAGCACAGAGTGGAGAAGCTCCACACAAGAGCAGCACAGCCTCGTGCTCTGTGTCAGCCTCAGTCAGATCCCACATGGATTCCTCTGCAGGGTCAGAGCCCTAGGAAGTCCTTATTAAAAGATAACAGAAACTGAAAGAGGTTACAACTAAGGCTAATACCACCCAAAGGCTAAAGCAAACAAAAACATTCCAGTCTAAGGTTTATCTGCAAAGACCATTCAAGCTACTCTTAAATCCATTAACAGCCACATGCCCAGGCGTCAATAAAAAGGGACACCTTTCCTCCAGCTCCTGCAATTTTCAGGAATGAGTCCAGATATCAGCAGAACAGGAAGTTCAAGATATATACAGCATTAGTTTCCAAGAGAATATTTATCATGTCACGTGAAACCAGCATTTTTAGCCAACTTGGAAGAAAATAGACAAGCTGCAAAGCTGCCCTAAAAATACCAGTCACGATAATTACAAAGAAAAAAAGCAAAGCATAAGCAATGGCAGCACTAAGAATCCATACTTTTAGTGACAATCTGCTAGCAATTTTTTTTAATTACACAGATCACTGCTAGAGGATTATCTCAGCTGCTCAGGTGTGCAATTCACGTTTTCAGCTTAAAAAAAAAAAAGGCAAGGCATCAATAATTATGTAAATCCAGGACCTCATCCTCTCTGTTCTCCCACTAGAACACAAGCTTTTGCCAAGAACCAATTGCTCCTCCTTTCTAGGACAGCACTATTCAGCTTCAGCATTTTTAATGAAATTAATAAAGGGGAAAACAATCAAAGAGGTAGTAAAAGCTCAACAACTCATCCTAGGCTAGAGGTGGAGAGAAAGAGCCTGAGGATGCGATGCCTCCCTGGCCACGTGCTGGTGACAGTGGCTCTTCCCGAGGCACAAACCAGCCCCAGCTCCTGCAATGAGTAACTGCAGGGCTTGCAGGAGTCAACAGTTGTAACAGAAGATTTATTTTTGTCACCGAAATCAGCGAGGGTGACTCACAATAGGCTCAGAGAGCCTCGCTGATGAGTTTCATTTTATACAGTCACTTTTCACCCTTGATTCTCAAAAATACCCTGAGTGACAATAATGACAATAGAGTATAATAGTCCTAATTAGCTAATGGGAGAGAAAACTTCCAAGTTCCAAACTAACGAGAATTGCCGCTTCTAAAAATGCAATGCAGTTGATCCCTGTTGATCTCTGAAATTAGAAGAGAAAGAAGAATGGCCATTCTCTTCTGCAAATTCAGCAACATCCCAACAACCCCATCAGGAGAAAGAACACGAGCAAGAGCTGTTCAGAGACCTGGCTTCAGGATGATTTACTGCTAAATACATTTAGAAGCATCTCCCACTGACAAAATAAATAGGTCTGACTGTATCAAAAACCAAGCAAATCATTTCCTTCTCAAGCACAGGTTAATGCCTTTTTTTTCCCAGAGATGATAAAGAGGACAAAAGGACATGGCAAGCTTTGAAAATGACTTGCCAACAAAGTGATGGCTCAATAATTACATTTTGGAAAATTTTCCTTGCATTTCACACCACTGAAGCCACTCTCAAAGCAACTGAAAGCACCAGCAACAAAGAGAAGCCAATGTGAAACGTGCCCTGTTGACTTGACCAAAGCAAAGGGCTATGCAGGAGAGTGGACTTGGTAAAGTCAAATTTAGGACAACCACTACTGCTCTTTAAAGCACCAAAGTTGGTTGGAATCTTTATTTAGGACTAAAGTCCAGTAGCTTTCCCTTGAATAGGGGATCACATGGAAGCTATTTTCTTTGTGGAGGTTATTTTGAGCTGAAAATATTTTCCAGTTCCATGCTGACAGACAGATTATAACTACACTGTTTTACAAAATAATGGACAAGTTTTTGAAGCCTGTCACAGGGGAAAGTAGAGAAAGCTGCATTTCTCTCTTTACAGTATTTATTCCTGCAGGAGTTTACTCTTTCAAACTAAGGTCGTGTGCTCCTTTAGCACAAAAGGACCCAACTGAGCATAGCACAGTTACCTGTCCCATCTGTCATCCCAGGCAAGATGGGATGATCAGATTAGCCAAACAGTTACAAATTGCACACATCTGAAGGAGAAGGAAGTAATTTTCTCATATTCCTCTCCCCAGCAATCACCTCCAAGGTTTCCAAAACAGCAGTGTCAGCCTCCCTAACACTTCCCAGTGCTGAGCTCCTCCAGGATTCAGGGACAAATTTCTCTGGAAGCCCCAGATCAGCCTGTCACATTTATTGGAGAAAATGGTTTGCTAAGATGATGTGGGAAAAGCCTGCATTAATACCTCCAGTTCTAGCCACACCTCCAGCAATGTTCCCTAAGAGCATTCCTGTGCCTGGCTACAAAAACACTCCTGGGAGAGGCTGCTCCACTCTCTCCACCCAAACCAACCTGCCCTGGGTGCAGCCCAAGGGGTGATCCCAGGACAAGGACAAAGGGGATGATTTACTGTCTTCCTGTTCTACCTTTCACCCCGAGTTGCCTAACACCTCTTCCTTCAGAAATGCTGCCAGACTAAGGGCAAGGGGAGCACCCAGGAAGAAAACTGTGGAGTGTAAGGAGGTTTTGAAAACAGACAAAACAGCAAAGTGTGGTATTTGCACCGCAGGCAAATGTCTCCAAAAATCCCACCTGAACCCCTTGTTTAGGGTTTGGGGTGCCCTAGGACTGAAGTTTAAGTTATTACATTATAAAAGGGAGAGGGTATTAAGTAACTAAATTCCATTATACCTTTGGAGATCGGTTCTTACACCCAAAGACACTCCCACAATCTGCACTGAACAGAAGAAGCTCCCTGAGCCCGTGCAGCAAATGAGCACAAAGTTTCCAGCAAGTACAACCCTCTTGCAGCTCTCAGCTTGCAGGTGATTGACACCATTTCCACATCAAAAGCCTTGTACAACACAGAACCATCCGCCAGGCAACACCAGACTCTTTTCAGTGAACAGTAAATTGCTCATTTGCCGGAACACAAGGTGCCTCATTTTCTTCCCTAAGACACCACTAATCCTGTATGCAGGGCTAAAATATCTCTGCTGCCCAGCCTGGTGTTGTCAGTGCTGAGAAATACTGGAAACCAGAGTGCTTTGATTCTCACTAAGGACAGCTGAAAGAAATGTCAGCAGTTTTTATTTTTAAATGCATGGGGCGCTGTGCCCAGGGCTAGGAACACTCCCAGTTCCCTCAGATGTTTTAGCACATACCAGTTCCTCTGAAAAAGGTGGGAGACAAACCTTTCACTCAACTGTGCCCTTCTTGGGGTCAGCCACAGAAGCCCTTCTCCTTCACTTCCCGAACTTTCCATCCCTGAGATGGCTCCCAGCTTGCATCACACCCCAGGGGACTGGGGATGGTGAAGGTCCATCCTCAAGCCTGAATGGAAACAATGGTTTGTGCAGCTTTTTTACTTAATTGTTTCAACTCCAGATGATGGAGAAATCTCTTTGACTGTTATTCCTGTAATGGCAACCCCAATTAATGTCAAACATCCTCTGTCCTGGTCCTGCAGCACAAAATGAGCATAAAAAAAAAATCCCCAAAAGTTAAGCAATACAGAGACAGACTGTGCTGCAGTTGGGAGGGTTGCACACACCACCCAAACTCGTGACATTCCCATAGAAACCACAGTGGGAAAAGAGAAAAGCCTCAAAAAAACTGACAAGATAAAACACACATGGTGAAATCTGTAATTCTGGTGAAAAAAAATCTGCATGTGCAAGTTCCTCCCCAGCTCTCCAGCAGCTCAGGCACTCAGGGCTACCACAGGTAACACCCAAAGGATGCCAGTAAAACTTGCTCTTTCAGATCCCTCAGGCTGCCTGATGGAATAACCACACATTCCCAGTAGTGGTACTTCAGAGGACAAAGCTGTTGGGTATTAGAAGCAACTTTCTTCCCTCTTACTTATGGGCCAGTTCTTGTAGTTAAGTGTCACTACAAACAAAGGAAAATTCTAAACTTTTCCTGAGAGTGGGTAAAGCCTTTCAGAATTTTCCTCATCAGCAGGATGAGATAAGCAAATAAACATTGGGATGTGAAAGAGAAGAAGCTGATTCTTTCAGTTAAATTCAAGGAAAAAATCCATATTACTACCAAGAGCACACATGTTCAGCTAATGAGCTATTTGGCAACTTTCAGAAAAAAAAAAAAGAAAAAAAGTTTAAAAGTTAAATGTTCCATTATACACTTCTCTACTCCAGACAAGAGTTTTTTACGTGACCTCAAAAAAGGGAAAGAGAAAAAGAAGAGAAGGAAAAGCAGTCATATTCCAGTGCTTGGCAGACGCAAGGCAGCTCCACCAGGAGAGGCACAAATAAGCATGGAAGGAGGTTGTTTGCTACAAACTGAATCATTCCCTGAGATGCCTGGTGCATCTCCAAACCCCTTCCAGACAGAGGAACAACATCCACAGTGTGCCTGGTGTGAAGCTCCATTGACTGCACACCCCTGAACTCTACCACAGAAGCCAGAAATAAAAGCCAACCCCAAATCCAGGAGGTTTGGAAGTGAATCTGGACACTCACACTTCTGCTCATCCAAGTCTCCATCCCAGCAGGAATGCCACATGAAGCTCTTTCTCCTGGGATGTTACGAGCCCATTGCCCCTGTTTATTTCCCAAAGCTTTACCACCAGCATTTTTCATGCAGATCACATGATTTTCTGCTTAGGAAAAATAAAAAACAGGATTGTTTTTCGGGTCTTGAGAAATACTTTAGTCTGACAGATGGGTTTTTTTCTGGAATTAGTTTCTAAATATATACTGTACCTACCACGCCATCAAAGGCAGGGCTAAAGACACTAACCAGTCAATACAGTAAACTGTTTATCTTGTTAGAGGTTTTACAGCTACTTAATAATGAGTTTTGGTAACCACTGCCTGTATGTGTTTATTACTGTAAAGCAGTCTTTAAAAAAATATATAATCTGTAATAGCATAACCTTTCCCTTCAGCTGTATAAAAATGTTGTACTCCAATCAATATCATCCGTAGCAAGAAACTAAAAAAAGATCAGCAGGAGCCATAAAGCACAGTAAATTACGTTCAGAGAACAGCTCTACTGCCACCATATTTTATAGAAATTCTATTTAAAATTCACACATAGAAAAAAAAATTAGATATACAGAAAAAAAAAGCAGATCTGGACAAGAGATAAAGTAAATTAAGTTGTGTTGTCTGACAAGCAGGATCAGAAAAGCAGAAGGGTAGACTGAATCTGACCTTTAAGGGTCAGTCACATTTTCCATGTTCTGCTAAAGATTTCTCCCTGGGGGGAGGAGGGGGCAGCGAGAGAATCAATTAATAAAAAAGCCCTATCAGTCTTTACATGAAGTAACCTGTGAGAAAGTATTATTTTACAAATCAGAGCAAATCTCCCATTACTTATCTGGACAAGAGGAAAGTTTGGCATCACCCTGCCACTGTTTTGGCATTTGAAGGTTTTACACATCTCAGAGTCTGCAAACAGCCAGGCCCTTCCATCACACAAAATAACAAGCATTCCTCCCACTCTGAATCCAGAGGCACTGAAGGGCACCACAGCAGCTGAGTTCACAGAGCACCACAAGAGCACAGGCATTTCTTTAGCCAATAACAACGAAATTCAAAACAAAGCTACAAATATAAACTCAACCTGCACTGTGAGTCCATTGCTTAGGGAACAAGTTTTTTGCTCTTTAGATTTACTGACCTTCCTGGGCAAAAAGTCATGAAGAGATGCTGATATAAGGAATCAAAGTTGCTGCCACCTTATTACCTGGACCCAGGAGCCGTAGGTTTATAACCCAGAGCCCCCACCCTGTCAGCATCTCCAACCAGCTGGGCATCCAAAACAAACAGGTTGAAAATGAGGATAAACTTAGCACAGCTTAGAAAAAAGAAAAAAAGGTGCAATCCCCCCCTGCTTTTCCTGCTTGCTCCTTTCACAAAAGCTTGGAACATCTGCAGGAACTGCCTCTCCAAGTGCATCCCAGAGTTTACTTACTATTTATTGCCAGGCAAGTTTCAAACCAGCAGCCCTTGGCAGAGCTGTGTGAGGTGCCCCTGTGGCTGCCCCAGCTCCGGCTGCGTTCCCAAGCATTCCCAGGCTGCAGGTCCTGTGGAAGGTGCCAGCCACCAGCCCTCCTCCCCCGCAAATGCTGCTTATCCCACCTACAGCCAAGATTTCCTTCTTTTCTGGTCTAAGGCTACTTCCAATCGGAGCCGGGAAGATGAAAGGAAAGCAGATACAGAGGCACGGCTGAAGGAGCAGTAATTAGGATGTTGGAAACCAAATCAAAACAGAAGACACAGCTTTTAAGAAGTCGCCCTCTATTAATCTCAGGCTGAGAGAGGGATGGAAATGTTTCTATTCCAATGATGATCTTTGAAGAAAAAACTCAGTATTTGGTACAAGGAGAAAAGGTAATTCTCAAACTGGAGAATTAAGCAGCACTTCCATTTATTCCCATTTCCTTAGCTAAACCAGGTATAGTTCCCTCCATTGTATGTTTCCATGCACAACTTAAAAATCAGGAATATCCCTCACCTAAGGGATTTGAGATACTGTAGCCAGGTGATGCTCTCCATAAAGAGCAAATGTAGCAATACTGTCATTTTCTTTGAAAATTTGGTGGTTTAAGGTTGCTGTTTTTCCAGGGATTTCTGTTTAATGGTACAGTTTTTTCTTTCTACCTTTCTGCCAGTTTCCCTAGAAGAAAACAAAACAAACCTCTATGACTAATCCTTTGCTTTGCCAGCTGACAGAAACCACGGTGTTACCACAGCACATTTAAAATAAAATTACAATTTTAAAGGGAAAATGTAGAAGCACATTCTGGTCCTTTGCCTTCCCTGTCATCCCTGAGGCATCACCCTGCACTGAAATCCTTCTTAGCTGGAGCTGCTCCCCTTGCTTGGGGGAAGCCTCAACACTTCAGTAATGCCCTGACTGGACAGAAAATCCCTGTCAGGACAGAGAGGGAACTGCTTTTGCCACCCAGAACTGGTGTGAGGAGTTGCCGTGGAGGAAAGGGAACTGCTCAAATGTCCTGAGGTACCGTGAGACGTTACAGCCAAGCCAGAGGGAACACAGAAGCAAATGGATTCGAGTGCTCCCACAAACCTGAAGCTTCCAGACAAGAAATTACCAGTAATTACTAATAATATAATTTTCATGCAGCACTCATCAGCATGAACCAGTCCTGTCCTCACAACAAAGAAGAACAACAAAAGCCACAAACAGTTACTTAATTAGCTTATTAAGATCTCTGGGATTTTTTTGAACCTTCATAACCATCAAAATTGGTCTGAATGCACAAACACGATTACAATAAAAAGGCCCAGATGTCTTCTGGACACGGCAGCATCAGATCCAACATCATATTGCAGAGAGCTCACACCGAGGAAGCTCCTCCAAGGGATGAAGGCTGCTCCCCTGG
The DNA here is from genome assembly GCA_025920805.1 of Petroica traversi. NCBI lineage: Eukaryota > Metazoa > Chordata > Aves > Passeriformes > Petroicidae > Petroica > Petroica traversi. Next base: position 9,642,338 of record JAHLSL010000041.1, read on the forward strand.
AGTCACTGCCCATCCTGCAACTCTGCTCCTTCTCAGGAAGGACTGAAGCACGGGAGGAATTTCAGAAGCTGCTACTCCAGTTTCAAACATGCTCCTCTTTAAAAGAGCACACACTTACCAAATGCCAGGGGTGGCCAAGCAGACCGTCCAGGGCACAGCACAGGAAAACAACAAACAAACACACACACCTAACAGCCAAAAAGAAAGCACAAAGGCTGCTGCTGATTTTCTTCCTGTGCCTGTCGCTATTTCCCATCAAATCATAGTCCTGTAAGGCAGAAAGCCCAACCTTGATCCGATGCTCTCCTGGTTAAGAGCCAGGCACAGGCAATGTGACCTATGGACCACAGCAGACCCATTTACATCAAAAATTTAACCTCTGGGGTGAAAAGATCAGGAGGCCCCTCCTGATGGTGGAAAAGAACCAATCACTCCATCGGCGAGGTGGTCCCGACGGGAGGAGAGGCACAGCAGGGCAGAGGAGGCTTCCAGAGCCCTTCCCACTGCCTGGAGTCAGAGCCAGGGCACCAGGAGGGGAGAGGAGCCCTTCAGAGGCTGTGCCCAGCCAGCAGGAGCAGAGCCAGAGCAGCACATGGCTCGTTCCAGAGACATTTTTAGCACGAAGAAGGGAAGAGCGCAGCAGCTCTCCTGTCTTACTGCATCCACCCAGTTTCCAGAATTTCCAACTCCATAATGAGATGGTTCCTGGAAGAGCATTTCTAACTGGATTAGAGGACATCTCGTGAGCACGCCCTTGGCAGCACAATGACCATGGTGTGGAAAGGCTCCTGAGTGCATGATCCAGGCCCTCTGTAATTCAGTTACATCCCCTTTTTAGCAGAGGTGAGAGGCAGGTGTTTCAAAAGCAGCTTGCTCTTAAGTTTATTTTGTGTTTGAGGGGGTTTTAACTTTTCTTTTTCTTTGTTCCCTCCTTATAACAGTAAACAAATTGCTGATTTTTCTTTAGTCCCAATTGGTTGTGCTGCTGAGAAAGCTCGTGTAGCAGAGCAAAACTCAACTCAATTAAAGATGAGGCATGGACTCAGTTTTCTTTTGAGCAAGAAAGACAGAGACTCTCAAGAAGCTTCATCCTACACTAACCAGGTCTGGCATTACCCAGACACACTTACTTAGGGAATTTTTATGCAGTGGAAAAAGACTTTTTTCCATAGTGACAAATACTTTATACAGTTGTCCAAACTAAAAAAACCATTCAACAGAGATTCAGCCCACCCTTGGATTCATGCATGCTCTGAACCATGTCCTTAAAAGGAGAGTGTGTTATCCTTTTGCATTAAGTAAAGCTGTGTTAAAATGTTTGTTTCTGATGGAGCAGGGAGACAGACACCAGGAGGAAGCAAGCTGTGTCTGAAGAGCAGAATTCCTGGCAGATGGGTCAAGAGCAGCAGCTGTGTTCACAGAAAACACACACGTCTTTACATACTTGGGGCTGCCATGCGGAAAACATCACAAGAGATGGTTCACAAGGAGGGGAAAAGGGACCGTTTTTGACAGCAGGGATCAGGGATGCTGCTCTCCTAAGCCTCTGCAGTGGATGCTGCAGATGGATGTCTCATCGGGCAGGGAAAAGGTCAACATTAATAATGGAGCTGCACCAGTTCGTGACAGTCCCAGAAATATCATGAAGAGATAGTGATCTTTACTGCAGTGTGATCATCACACACATGAGAACAGCCCCACCTGCCCAAGAGCAAGTGGAGCCACCGCTGCTCCCAACCAGGCTTGAACTTCCTCGGCAGCACCAGGGCCCTGTGAACATCAGAGCACATTTCTCTCACTATACACGAGAGCTGAGCAAAGGGAGAACCAAAAAGTGACACCTTCTGGTCTCTGTCCTTGCTGTGAAGCAGATCCTTGTGTAGGGATGACCAAGGAGGACTGAAGCAGAGCAGCCAGAGCCCAACAAGACTGAAATCACAGTTCCCACTTAATAGATAAATAACATGATTTTAGAGTGCTCATTACACATCACTTCATGCAGCAAAATCAAAAGGCAGCTCCACATCTTCTCTGCGAGTCAGGCAAAGGGCTGCTGCTGGATTTACTAAACCGTGTCATGGAAAGAGCTACAGATGCCTTATCATTGCTGAAATGTTACAGAGATAAGGTCCGTGTGTCAGCTGCCTCCTGGAAACGCAGCTAAGGGCACTTTCTGCTTATTCTGCACTGAAAGCAGTGTATCAAATCTTTTATGCTAACAGGAGTTCCAGACACTCAGCAGAAAATGAGCATTAACATTACCACCACATACTTTGAATTGTCCTGGCTTCAGCAGGCTCTCTCTAGCCCTTCTTTCAAGATATTTTAAGTGGATTATTTTCCCCAAGAAGGGCCAGGGAGACACAGAAATTGTTACAAGCAGAACAAGTAATGAGTTTAGCAAATCCCTTATGCCAGTTACACTTCAAATGCTGCCCTAAACGCACTAGGTAGTAACAGTAATTAAATAAGCAACAGCATTGTACTCCCAGGATTTTTTCCACTGAACGGCTGGAAAGCACTTGAAGGCTTTGTCAGGAAACCATGTAGGTGCAGCTTTGCTCTCTCCTCCTGGTGAGGGTGGAGAGGCAGCTCTCCATTTCCAGAGGAGCACTACACAGGTTAACAGCACTCTTGTTTTCTCCTTTAGAGTTCAGGGATAGAAGAGAACACAAAGTGTGATGTGAACATCTGGTGAACACACACAGGAGGGCTGCAGTAAGAGCAGGAAGATCATTAGAGATAATTGTGTCAAAGACAGAGCCAGTCCTACAAGCCTCTTGCAAATGAGTGCACTCAGGATTACTCTGCAAAATGTGTCTGTTGTAGAGGAGAAAGTACAGCAGGAGCAGGAGAAGCCAGCAGCACTGAACAGGTTGCCCAAAGAAGCTGTGGATGCCCCATCCCTGGAAGTGTTCAAAAGCCAGGTTGGACAGGGCTTGGAGCAACCTGATCCAATGGAAGGTATCTCTGCCCAAGGCAGGGGGTTGGAACAAGGTGATCTTTCAGCTCCTTCCAAACCAAGCCAATCAATGATTATAAAGGAAAATAAACCATTGTTTTTGTTACAAGAGCCCTCAGCACCATTTCAAAAAACCTCTCTGGTAAGGTCAGCAGAATTCAAGAGATCAGCACCTCTGGGTGCTGGATTTGATTCCTCATGGCAAATCCTGCACCAGAAAAACACCCTCACCCTCAGGGTTGGGCAGTAACCAAAGGAAAGTTGCTTCCCTCATCACATATTCCACAGGGTCATCTCTTCCCAATTGTTATTCCGAGTACTCAGTCCTTCAACTCTCTGCTATTTATGCACATTGTTAATCTGAATGCTCCACATACTCCAAGCATTCACCAGCCCACAGATAGGACTTGCTCTATTCATAAATAGCAGAGCTCCAACAGGGAAAGATCCCAGGATTAGTCAGAGCTATTGAGAGAAGGGAAATTAGGCAGCAGGTACAGAGAGAAAGCCCAAGTGTGTGTGTTACATATTTAAATGACACTGACATTTCTTCAAAGCCATACTGGGTTTTTCATAGGTTTGGTTCTTTGGGGTATTTTTGGTTGATTTTTTTTTTTTTTGGAAGGCTGCAGTTGTAAAGATAAAATTCTTACAAAAAAATGATCAAGCAGCTGTTATTGTCACAGTGGGAGGGGGTGAATACCATATGATTAGTATCCAAGCTTACTGTGGAACAACAAGAAAGTACAGCTAAAAGATGGAAGTCAAACTAGGGAAAAAAAAACCCAACAGAATCACACACACAATCCACACAGTTTAGACACTGAGCATATTGTCACAAGGGGCAGAACAAAGTCCCCATGGCTGAGGAGGGACCTGTGGGATGTGCTCATACCCAGGAGCAATGACCATTTCACTCTGCTCCCAGAAGGAAACGTGAGGGGGTTCACACATCCTTGAAAGCTGGGCCTGGCTGAAGGCTGGAAAACACATGGCTCCTGCTAATAAATCCCTTAATTTATTAAGATAACTTCTCATCATTGAAGAAAAAGAAAAGCCATACCCCTAGAAACCACACTCGGTGAACACAGCAACTAATAAATACAAAGACAACTCAAGAGATGTATGTTGTTCTATCTTCTTAACTCCTTACTTCATTAGCTAAACTATAATTACCATATTTTTCCTCTTCTGTGAAGATCTTTTCTTCCCCATCTCTCCAAAACTGACAGTTTCATTGCTGTTCCAAGGAATTTTCCCCCTCCTCAGTCTGAGAATTAACTTGTCACTTAAAGCCCCAACCTGTGAAAACACTAACAGACAGAGCTTTCTTGATCTCAAATGTAGGTAGTTAACACAGTTCTGTTTTGTGCTGCTTCAGGAGGAAAAACAAGAGAGAAAACCAAACACCAGACCTTTAGAGAAACCCTTTTTTTACTCCACCAACCACTTGGACTAAAACCAGGCTCTCCAAATCCTCCCTCTATTGGTGAAAGCCAAGCCATCCACCTGCAGCATCCCACTGCACCAAGGAGTCTTTTCTTCCAAAAGCACCCACTCTGCATTTTCATCCTCTACTATGCACGAACACAAGAGCCTCTCTTCAGGCTAGAAAATGCATAAAATAGTTACAGGTTGAAGAACATGCAGGAACAGCAAAATAAAACTAGCATTTCTGACATTATTGTGCTGGTGAGTCACCAATTCCTTCTTGTTTGTCAGCTCCTGTAAGGGTCAAGATCTTCAGAGGTGGCTGAGGCCAACTGAGGTGGCAGCCAGGCTTGGGCCCAGATGCCCAGAGCCAGAAGTGCCTTTTCCCCCTTTAACTGCTGGCTGCCAACAAAAGCAAGAAGGGATCAGAGAGGAACTTCAAGTGACAACATTCCCCTTCCCCAGCCTCTCTCCCAACTGCAGACTCCAGCAGCATTTCAGCCAAGCTCAACACTGCCCATCAGTTCTGTCCCTTTGGTGAGGCGGCTCTTCCATCACCAAAAAAACAAAGTTTTGTTTCTGTCCCTGCAGTTTTACAGACTCAAACGACCTCTGGCAGCACAGCCAGGAGCCCTCTCCACAGGTGGCAGGACTGACAGATGCCCAGACCCCACGGAACAACAGCAGCAGATCAAACAGCACCATCACAGCAACACAGAGCAACACAGGCGATACAGAACAAGGCTCGTCTCAAGCTGAGGCACAAGTGGTTCAGAGAATTTGTTTGCATAGTTTGTCCTTCATTAAGATCCCCTTGGCTGGGATGCAGAGGGGAAAATCAAGGATCTATTTGTGCTAATGGCAGGGACCACATAATGATTTACAGTCTCTATGCCTAAGGGCCACATGTATCACTTGTATTGAACACTTGCTTTATTTCCTTTATTCTTTCTTCCCAGTTTTTCTCTCTTATGGCAGCCCACTGTGTCTTTCATGCACTTTCACCTTCTCCCCTACCATGAGCTCTGTTTGAACAAGGTTTTGCAGAACAGGAAAACTGTCCCCTGCTGGAACTAGCCAGATCTGACTCTTTTGCCTAAGAAAACAGTATCCAAGTATAACAGTAATCCTCCACAGCTCAGAGCTAGGATGGCTGGTGATCAATAATACCAAAAAACCCAAGTCAGCAGGGATGAAGAGTCAAATTTTTAATCCCTAAAAACAGTTACCACAAACTCTTGTTGCTTTGCAAACTTAAATCAGTTTAAAAAGAACCACCACCAGGGGAATGGAGCTTGTTCAGTGGCCAACAGAGTTTTCTCCAAGTGGGAACAGAGGTGAAGTGTTCAGAAATCCCATTAAGGAAGTAGCAGCCCTTTGATGTTAAGTGACTTAATGCTTTTGGAAAACCAGACTTGGTTGCATTAGTAATCTAATATTCTATAGAAAAATTGTGGTTCTGGTGCTTAAAATCTTAAGGTTTGAGGAAAATTCAGGCTACAGAATAGGGCTGGAGCAATAAAACCTCACTGTGAGCAGCTTGAGTTTCCTTTGCTAATCACCAAAAGCCACTGCTGGCAGGGAGCATGACAGGCTTATCCAGTGGCTTCCATAAAGGATTGCTCACTTGTGCACATTTTGAAAGGGCAACCCCTTCTGCCTCACCTCTCTTCCACTATTATATTTAAATACATTAATATTTTAAACTTCTAAAGGCACAAGCAATTTATATCTTCTTTAAAAATAAATAAGGTGGGGAATGTGATCGTATTTAGAAAGCAGTACCTAGAGCAACACTTCAATGTAGATAGAAACGTATTTCAATGCCCCTAAAGAACACAGAAGGTCAGTCCAAAGTCACAAGGGATCAGCAATTTTGCATGCCCAACGTGACACCTTCTTTTAAAAGGAGCAGTTTTAAGAGATAAGCCTGCAACCACCTGCTAATCTCCTGAAAACAGAGAGGAACAAACAGACTTCCATCACTACAGAGAAAAACTTCCTTCCATGTTTGACAATAAAAAAGATAAATAATAATAATAATGATGATAATAATTAAAAAAAAAAAGAGACAGGAGACAGACAGACATCTGGGTTATGTTCTAAATGTAATTAGAAGCCTGACAACAGGACAGAATAATGTCAAACAAATTACAAGCAATGTGTTTTCATTCACAGGGTGACAAGTCAACAGCCAGGCAGTTAATTTTAAGACTGATTATGTACCAACTCCTTAAATAACATAAACACGCTCACCTCCACGGAAAGCAACAGGGAGTCCAAACACAACATCGATCTCCCTGTGGGCAGGGCTGAGCATCTCAGCTGTGTCTGGGAAATGATGAGCGTGGGTTTTAGGGGGGTTGTTTGTTTTACAAGTGCTGCCATTGCTCAGTGGGTGCCCCAGCCCGTCTACCTTGGATCCCAGTCCTGGGGCTGCTGAGCACCTCAGCTCTCACTGACACAGACACATGGAAGTGCACATATAAAAGCACACTCCAGAAGTCCTGCCTGAGGTGACCTCTTGTGGGAGGAAAAGCTGTGTGGTTCCTAACAAGGGAAGGGTTTTTCTGGTCAGCACCCTCACACCACCTCAGATGATTCCCAGGTTCTGCAGCACTCCAGGACAGCACAGTGTGCAGGCAGGGAAGGGTTTGGCCATCTGCTGCACTTCCAGGGGCTGAAGCACATCCCCTACCCACTCATGGGCTCCCAGGTATCTGGTTTGGGCAAACTGTGGCTTTGCTCCCCTCCATGTTCAGGCAGCTCCTGGAGGTTTCCCTGCCTGGACTTGCATCCCTGCTCCAAGGGACCCATTCCACACCTGCAGGTACCAATTTACACAAAGCTTCAACTTTCCAAGGCACTTTAAAAACAGAACAAAACAAAACACTCCAAAAATCCTTATCTACCAAGTGGCAAAGGCAGAAGATGTGCAGCCTGGGGAGAGAGCGATTGCAGAGAGCAGCTCTTCATTTTCCTGCAGCAGTAAGAACCACCTATTTGTTTGAGTGATGGTGGCTTCACAAGAACACCAGTGCAGAGCCAAGCGACGACAGCTCTGACGTAAATAGAGGGAAAAAGCAAACAGAGTCAGTGCAAAGCACTGAGGCAGCAATGGGACACGATGGTGGAGACGCCAGGCTGCAAGGAGAAACAACACAGCGAGGCAGGATGACAGATGAAAAAAAAGGTTACAAAAGCAGAACAGACTAGAAAGGCATTTATAGGATAATAATCCTTGCCTGTGTTTCTAATTATATCTGTAATAGTTAATAGCTGAAAGGATTTTAGAAGGCAAATTTACTTTTTGTCCTTTGTGCCATTTTCTGGCGACATTTGCCCCAAATGCCTGCAGATGAACGGTTGGTTTCACCGTCTGCTGGTGTGTGTGTGTAGCTGGGGTGAAACATTTCCCAGGGAACTCTGCAAGGGACAGAGCTGAACTGGTTAAATCCCCTCACTGGGGCTGGGACAAACTGGGCAGCCCCTGCCAGTGGAAATGCAGATTCAGCAGCTACAGTAATGGCAGGAACCTTCAGGGGAACATTTTAACAAAGTAGAAAATGGTCAAACAGCACCAGGCTGCAAGTGAGACATGGACACCAAATGCTCTGAATAAATAAATGCACACACAGTTGTGGAAGGGCTGTGCTGGAGGCTGGTGAAACCAACTGGAACGATGACAACCCAACAAAACCATGCCTGGAGAGCAGAGGAATCATCTTGTTAAATTGCTCTGGACTCTTCCAGTGTTTCTTTTGAGCTTCACATTCCTGATTAACACATCTATAAGCTTATAGCTGTGAACAAATACATTTAAATTAGATCTGTGAAGCATGAACTGCCCCAAACTACTCAAGTTTGAAACAAAGAGCAATAATAGGTATTAGATTAAGCAGGTAAAGATATATCCATTTTAATTGCAGAGCTATAGAGTGTAGAGTACTCTGGAGAGGTAAAATTACTTAGCCTATCTCCTTGGGAATAGTAATGCTTAGGTTTAATCTGTAGTGTTGTCACTCTACAGAGATGAGGCACACAGAATTTTTAGTGTCAGACTTCAAGAAGTCAACCCAAATTTCAGAACACCTCTAACAATAGTCAATCAGGACAAACATCATAGCTGGAGGCACTTTCAGTTGGAAAGTACACAGATCTGATGATAACTGCAGCAGCACTACCAGTACACTCTGAGAATTAATGTTGCTATCCAAAGGGAAGGGGAATGTCTCAGCACTCGCTCTCTGCTGCACGATTCAGGAGCCTGCAACATTTGCTGACACCCGAATCTCTCTGATTAGTGTCTTCCACCCAAAATTAAGGGAAGAGAAAGACTTTTAGAAAAGAAAAATGACACAGAGATGTTGTTGTAACAGTTCTGAATATTTCCAGTAATACTTCAGATGCTGCAGTGAGAGATCTCACCCAACAGCTTTTGGAAACAAGGCAGTGATATTTGCCATCATCACCTTCCCCAGCTCAGTCTGCTGAAAGCTCACGGAGAGGAAAATCACGCAGCCCTGGCATATTTAAGTCTTGGGGGTAGAGGGGACTGTGGGGGTTAGTTTGGGACACTTTTTACTGCCTTTTCTTTTTTTCATTACTCGTAAGTGAATCAAACCAGAAAACCATCTCAGGAGAAGAGCCCTCGCAAACCACGCTGGACAGCAAAGATAAACACACTTTGGAAAAGTTAAAAACTGGTCCAACATATTGAGCATTCTCGACATCTCTGACATCCTCTGAGGATCCACTGAAGGGGCTGAATCCCAGACTGAGCACAGACAACATGGCCCAATACTCACCACAGTGCTGGGTGTGGAGGTCCCCATCCTGCCTGCCTGGGAGGTTTGGTGCCCCGAGGACATCCCTGTTCCTGGGAAGGGCTCTTTCAGCTGCTGCTTTCCTACCAAAGCTATGAGCAAAGAGCCTCACTGCTCTCTAGAATCACAGAAACTTCCAGGGCTGGGGCAGCCACAGCTCCTCTGGGCAATCTAGTCCAAGAAACAGCCAAAAGTCAGAGCCCAGGCGAGAGCCAGTTCAGAGCTGGCACAGAGTGGCTGGAGGCACCCACAGCTGCTTCCCACAGCTGCTGTAAAAACCATCAGAGCTACCGTGTTGCACCTGCAATTATTTTAAGCAATCAGCTTTGGAAAAAACACTAAGCAACATTCATTCCTCCTTTCTCTTAACAGTACAAGTTGTACTTAGCCTTCCTGTCGCTAAAGAAATATTCCATTTAAGAAAGCAGCTCACTATCAGTTTAACAACGGAGCAAACAATGCCTTCGTGTTGCTATGCCTGTTAACCTTTGATTTACAACCCCCTTGGTCAGTTTTGTTTTTGAAATTAAGATGCTTGTATGTTGAAAGGTAACAGAGTTCACACCATTAAATTAACATCTGCTATAAATAATGTGCTACACGAGAGTCAAAGAATATTTACAAAGCACTAAAAGCAGGTGAGCGAGCATTAAACAGCCGTTTGCTGAATAACTTAAAAAGATCATAAACATCGAAAAACAAAGCTCTTTTTTTGCACGCGTTTTTGGTAGAAGAGTCAGCTCCAAATAATTTGCTTTGTGGTGGCTGTCAGGGGAGACCCAAGCGAGACTCTGGCTGTGCTGGGGAACAGCTGATGTGGGAAACAGAGCCTTCCAGGGAGACACAATTTGTTGACCCCATCTGTAGGTTATTATAACACTGACTGATCTCCCAAAGCAATTTTCATTAATAAGAAGTTTCCAAGATCAGTCTCTCTCCTTCCCTCACCCCTGAGTAAGACTTACACAAGATTCCTGGAGATCAATCTCCCTCTATTTTTTTTTTTCTTACGATGGGAGAATCAAGCTCAGTAATTTCTTGTGCCATATGGGTATTAGAAGAAAACAATCAGCAGGTTATGTGGCATTGCTTCCCTGTATGAATTCCCCAAACATGCTCTGCGCAAAAGTTGTGGGATTTTTTTATTTATGTGAATCCATGGAGCTCACTGGTATCACAGTCACTTCTGCACCATTTTAAGAAGGCAAAGGAAATAAAAGGCACAAATTACCTTCTAAAACAAGCATTCTTTTTTGGTGCTGAAATCTTCAGTGAAGAAATATAAAACACAATTGCAACAAGAGCTCAAATTGCTGCTTTAGACTCTAATGGCTTCATAACAGTAATTAAGGCTTCTTCCTGACTTCATAACTATGCCATAATGCATTTATCAAAAGCACATTACCACAATGGACGCATTCACTCTTTCTGCAATATTTCGACAGCTCCCTTTGGACACTATCAGTAAATAAAATCTTATGTGGCCCAATTAAAGAAAGCATAAATCCAAATTCTCTGTGGCTATCTTGTTTTGAATGTGCTGCTCTGTCAAATCTTTTTAATGGGAAATGGGTAAGTGCTTTGAATCCAGGAAAAAACTTCCTCCCCAGAGCAGATCTGGAATGCAGAGTCTTTCTTAAGAGCCACAGGAAGGAAGGAGAGGAGTGTTTCTTGGAGCTGTGTTTTTATCACAGGAGGAGGAGAGGTTTTGACAGCAGAGAGACTATTGTCAAGTACATTTGGACTCACGTCAAGTCTCTGCCTTGACAAATTGGACTGGGAGTCCTTCCACAGTCAAAGTGCACGACGTGCGCTGCAGAGCCATTTCTCCACTTCACTGAAGAGCAGAAGGGAATTTCAGAGCTCTTTTCCCCTTGCTCCCATCCAAGTGGCTCCAACAGGCTGCAGGCAGCACGGTGCTCTGCAGGGACACGGCCACAGCTGGGAGCTGCCTCCCCCCAGCCCCTGCCCCACGCAGATCCCACTGTTTGGCTGTGGGAACACAAATCCCCCCGCAGGAGGAGCAGCACATGTGCCAAGCTCACACTGTGTAATGAGTGCTACCCAAAGTGCAAATGCAAGTGGGTGAATGTTGGCATGAACCCTGCAGAGTGAAGCTAAAATTAGGGCTTGCAATATGGAAATCTGTAATATCCTCTGCACCTGGGTAGCTCAGTGCATTCCAGACCAAATGCTTTAACTAAAGGGAGGGTAAAAGGGGCAAGATGCAAAATACACATGACCTCCCCTCACCATTTTTATCACCAAAAGAGGTTTCTGGATTAGACATCCTGCAGCAACAGCTCAAAAGATTTTACAGTGGAGATAATTAGGAACACATCACCCTTTCTTTGATCACATGAAAGATTTTTTTAAACCAAACAGGAACACAGCTCCTGCAATGATCCTCAGTCTTTGCCACACACTTCTCTCTCTTATCTCTTAACTGCTACAGAGGGATAAGATTGGCAGGTGCTTTAAACATAGGATTATAAGTACAAGGTCAGTATTCAAGCCACAAGTAACAAACCCCATTTTACACAACAAGGGATGTTGAGTGCTCAGCATCCCATACCAGTTAATCAGTGTTGTTTGCTCCCTTGGTGTGGAAGGTTTTACACTGATAAATTCTGACTGCTCCTTAGCACAGGCAGAGCTGTGGGCAGTAACCTGAGCAGGACTCTTCAGAGCACAGCTCTGCCACCCCCCCAATTTTAGCATCTCTTGCAAAAATCACAGAATTTCTCTAACAGCATCAGGGAGCCAGGCAAAGCAGCCAAGCAGCACACAAAGGAGCTCCTGGGCTTTTGTCTCTGGGCTGCTGGGGGTGAAAAGGGAAATTTGTCAAGAAACCTTCTAGAAACCCTGGGGGTGAAAGGAGAGGCCTGGAACTGGCTATGGTAAATGAAAAGCATAATTCAAACGCTGACATGTACTTCACAAAGCTGTTCGCTCAACTACATGGGAAGGAACAGCACCAACCGCTATTTAGAGTAGAAAAAAGGAGAAATGAAAAAAAAAGCTTAGGTACAGCATTACACAGGAGCTGTTCCCAAGGCTTCCATCCAGAAACAGAGTGCCAAGCTTTCATTCAATAAGGTACTGCTACAACAAAATTACCTCCTGGGCACTAATGGTCTCTTAGTTATAAACAACCTCTTTAAATAAAGGGGAAGAAAAAAATGTACATTATAAAGGAATTTGCCACACATTCCCTTCAATAAATCCTTCCTCCATTCAGTGCTTCCCAACAGGAGCTGGTCTACCAACTATCATCACCAGTAATTCTCTCCCACCAGGGGGAAAGTAAAATAAAAAAATTCAGACTATAAAAATATCTCCTTTATCATAGAAGAAAGTTATTATGAGCCTCCATGCTGTCTGTGCAGGCTGATGGTTCCCTCTTTCTCCAGTAATTGCTGGCAGAGGGAGAAAGGAACAAATGCTGACCATGTGAGGTGCCTCCAGAGCCTCCAGGTAATCATACTCATTCAGTTTTATTTATAGTAACAAGTATTTTATTTATTTGATTTTATTTACATCAAGAAGAATAGGTCCAAAGGTTCCTGGCAAAAGTATCCTGTTAGGGCAGCTGGGTAAGTTGCCATCATATTGTGCCAGGTATTCCCCTTCTGAACCACCTACCCTTGGCATATGCCTGAAAAAGGGAAACAAAAATTCCCCTCTAATTTCCCAGAGCTCCTGACAGTTTCTACCTGCTTACTTTGTCCTCTGCCAGCTCTGTATCACTGCCAGCTCCAGATTTCTTGGCCAGTGCCCTGCTCTGGAGAAAGTCTCTCTTTGGGGCAGCCAAGGCTGAGTCAGAGCAGAGGGACCAGCTGCAGGAGCCTGGGATGAGCCCTGCAGGACACTGTGCAAGAATTGCTCCTGCAGGGCCCCACCCAGAGCTCCAACCACTGCAAACACCCTTGGTTTCCAGATTTCCCCAGCCCAGCAGAGGTGCAGAGACAAGCGTGGATGTGCCAGCTCTCCCCAGGGCTGCTCACACGCTCCAAGCCCAGGCAGTGGCAGAGCAGGACAGCACATCCCAGGCCTCAGCCTGGCAAAGCCTCTCAGCTGTGACCCCCTGACAGAAGAGCCCAAGGGAACAAACTCTGCCAACCCACAGTCTCCTCTGTAGGGCTCTTCCACCAACCATGGAATGCCAGGAGAACAAACACCTCGGCAGAAAAGTGATTTGGGCTAAGTTGGACTGGCCAAATCTGCTCCCCAGGCCTCTGGGCAAAGAGCTGCTGTGGAAGGCAAAAAGACACATTTACCTTAAGCAAAGCCCAGCCAGAGAAATGGGCAGTTTTGTCCTCTGAATGCATAAGCTTATTGCTCATAAAAGGTTTACATTGGCTGGAGGAACTTACACTAATGAAGTTTTATCACTCCCTATTCCCAGTCCCCAAGGGAGTCCCAGCAGAGCTTTGCAGGCAGCCACAAAAGTCTGGGATCGTGCTGCATCCCATCTGAAGGAAAAACAAATCCTGCTGGCAATCTAAAACACCAAGCAGATATTCAGGATATATTCATCCCCAAACCAGAAAAAGAAAAAAAAAATTCACCCACGCTTGTGAGCTGGTCACACCCTTAAGCTCTCCAGAGAAGTTTTACAGCTTGTAAAACCCTCATGATTCATTTGGAAAGAAACCACAGTCCGTGCTGCAGCCACAGCAGTGGAAGCTTTCACTAGGAGAAGAGACACCTCCATCAACTGGACTTCGAGGGGCTACCTAAGGAGCACTAATACATTTCAGGGCCCAGCTACAAACTCAAAAAAAAGGAAAAAGAGAAGGGTTTGTGCCCAATAACTACAAGAATTTATGCTGAGAAAAGCAGGGGTTTTTTGTACAGGAACTTTGTTTTCAGCATCACCACTCAGCTATCCATTATCAGCCCCAAAACAACAGGGCACAGGAGACTAATGAACAGCATGAGCAGGAAATACAGAGATGTGAAGCAAGATTTAGAGAACAAATGGTTCAGGCACTCTTGTATTTTATAGAAGGTCATTCACTGGGCCTTTATACTTCATTTATCAAATTAGATCTGAATTGGTGCAGTCATCCTCATTTAAGAAACCATCACGCATCTTTTCCCTTCAAAAGGGGAAATAAACACCTTATCTCTAAAGCAGTTTCCATCAGAGGATCTCCGAGTCCTTCCCTGGCACTTTGCCTCACAAAACCACCCAGGCAGAGCTGCCTCCCCTAGAGATGGCCTTCAGAGGTGCAAAGAGCTCAAGTGTTTTGCCTGTAATGGCTTGGGCCAGATCTCAGATCCACATCTCCTCCCCTGAGATGCACCTGACTGAGCCAATTATCCATGTGCTGCCCTTAGCCAGTGGGATTTTATAGCCTCTATTTTTCTAGTGCTTTCCTTGTCATCATAAACATCCCAGTGTTTGCTCACAAGTTGTTCCATTAAAAACAAATATGCTGCCACTCCACGGCTGTGGAATTTGCTGCAGAAAATCATCAAGAGAACAGTACTGCCTTGCCAGACACCTGCATCACCACCCCCTTTTAACTCTAACCCAGAGGCATGTTACAATTACATTATTCCAACTAAATAAAATTATTTTCCCCTGTTCCAAGACATACAACAACCACATTATTATGGCCATTGCCACTGTGATTTAGTAATTTAAACAAAAGACACACACAATGATAAGAACATAGTTAGTAGCACAGCACTTCATTATAGCTGGAACCAGTATTTATGACCCCCGAAAGCAAAGATGGTTGTGAAAATTGTATGCCCAAGCACGTCACTTCAAAATTACAACTTAATCATATAATGCTCAGCACAGAGGTTTCAAACTCACTGATCATCTTTTGGTTTTTTCCAGGGTGAAGAAAAGCCCTGAGAGATAATAAATCGTTTAAGGTATCGGTGGAAGCGGCTTACTTACGAAACAGGATTTGCAATGCAAAAAGTGAATCAAGAAGCACCACCTTCACACACTGCACCCTTCCTCAGGACTCTCTCCAGCTGCCCCCTGCCTCCCCCAGGGCAGGACAGGGACAGGGACAGCCACCCATGGCCATAGGAAAGGGTTCACGTGCTCTCAGAGCTGAGCACTGGAGAGCTGCAAGTGCTCTGAGAGCTGCAGACCAGGCTGCACAGAGAAGTTAATCTGGTAAAAATGCTTTGGTCGCGAAGCCACAGCCCAAGTACAGCTCCCTGCCAAGACTGAGGACAATACATTATTAACTAAAGTTTAATTATATCCACAAACATATATTTCTAGCTGAGGCTTAGAATTACATCTCTGTAGATTTGTTTGTTCTTCTAGTGGTCCTGTTAAGAAATTAGTTTCCTGATCACTTTCATAGCTCAGAACACACATTCATCTGGTATTAAATCTACTTCTGTTTTGTTTCCATAGGAATTTTTCTGGTTCCATATTAATTAATTTATGTCAGAAACAGACAACACTTCAAAAGGACCCTCTAATCAGTGGCTATTAAGGGTGGGCTGAAATATGGTTTTTATGTAATGCTGGTCAGACTATTTTCAAAAGACAAAGCTCAGTTTTAAAAAAGAAGCTATTGTCTCCCTACCAAATGAGTATGGAAATTAAGGAGCACTTAATTATTACATTTGCAATGCTCTGTATTAGGCAAGGTTGATTTCCAACCAGTATCATTCCCTGCAGAAAGAAGAATCTGACTCTTTGTAACATATAGACAATGTTTTGGGTTTTTAAGAGAAATTTTGCAGGAAGAATGAGTCAGCAGCAGACAAGCAGCCAGGTCTCTACAGCCTACCAACAGCCACAATATGGGTTTCAGTGGGGAACCCCTCACACCCTCAAAGATCCAAGTATAAGGCAGCCCCACTGAAAGGTTGCCCACTCTTCCCAGTAACCTGATGGCCACAGAAGCTGTGCAAGAAGCTCTGAAGACTTTACTTCCTCCCATTCTCTTTCACGTACATCAACCAAGCACTCAAGCAAAGAACACAGGTTCCATTCCAAAGGAAAAGCCAAAATTCAATTAATGACACCAATCTTTAAAAGCCGTCTGAGACTGCAGAACTGGCTCATTCAGGAAGTTTTTCTTCCTGAAAGCTTCCATGAACTGTAATAATGCAACTATTGCAGGCATTTATTTATTAATACAGAAAGATTTCTTTATGAGAGATCTGCAATCAGCTTAATCTCCGAAAGCACAGTTTGATGCAGTTTAGCCCCTGGCCAGAGTTACTCCTCTGCTTTTAAATCAGGAAGCAGCACCCCATAGCTCAGGGGGACTGGGAATAGCCAGGTAACACCTCAGCAAAAGCAGCAGGCACCCTGCACTCCCCCAAGCTCCACTTTGAAGCCAGGCATCGATAGGGGAAAGAGGCAGATTCCACAGGCAAGGAAAGCCTGGGACAGGCAGGGTGTGTGTGTGATGGCATGGGTGGAAGGAGATAGAGAATCCACATTTACTCTTCAATCAGCATGACAGGGAGGATTAGGAAAGGCTTTTCAATGGTTTTGCTACTTTCTCCCACCATGATTTCAAAGTTTGAGTGGTTTTGCTACTTTCTCCCACCATGATTTCAAAGTTTGAGTAGTCAATAAAAGCACATTTCAGGTCTTCAAGGAAGCAGATCTCCACAGTGCCTCAACTCTCTCTGCTACAGGAGGCAAATTCAAATGGAAGCATTGCCCCATTCCTAAGTATCAGGACTCTGGTCCTCTTCTGCTTCCCCTTTATCACCAGTGAACAGCCACAGTGATAACAAGAGGAATAAATACAGCTGTCTAGAGAGATGGCAGGTACTGCCCTGTACATCCCGCCAAATTAAACACAACCTTTGCCAACACAGAGCCAGAGCAGAAATAAGAACAAGCACAGCTCTTCCACCAGCTGGAGCTCGGCATCACAAAACTGCTTCCTGCTGTTCCACCTCCTGAACTTCCTGCCATCCTGTCCAGGAAATACGCCTTTCCCTCAATCATGACCTGCAGAACACAGCCATCCACCCAGGCACGAGCATGAAGAATGCCCCCAGCAAGGTCACAGTGTTGGGACAGTCACTCCCCTCAGGGTAATTGGAAGTTCAGCAGTGCTGTACCCACAGCGACCTTGAGAAGGGACACCCTCCATGCCCTCCTGCTTCTGTTTCCTCATGACAAAATCACTGGTACTTGGCCAAAACTGAGCATCCTTGCCCTGAGAACACAGGGAGGGAGAGAACTGCTCATTGCTGCCTCTGACACAGCACAGATGATGTTTTGCATTTTAAGCTTACCTGGAAACAAGAATTGGAGCTGTTAACATTTGTCATTGCTTTATCTCCCACTGAATCCCAGTCAGTACAGCCATGTGCTTAAAGCAATGACTCCATAAGGGTGATGTGAAACTAAAGACAAAGGGCTCAAGGAGTTTGTTTCACATGCAGAGGAAACTCCCAGAAGGAAGAGGAAATGGTATTTTGAAGTCCACCTAAAAGAAGGGCAGTTGTCTGATGCCCAGGACACAGTCAGGTGCCAGTTGTTGATGTCACAAGACCTGTACTATCTCTGGCCCACGTTCCTACCCAGGAGTCTCACCCTGCATCAGGAGTGCTCTTGGGTACTCATCCCACTGTCCACATGCCTGCCCCTCTGCTGAACACATCCTCAGCTCCACAAACCACAGGGACACCTTTGGCTGCTTCTGACAAGGCCACAAAAGGGTCATGAGTGCTCATGTAATCCTGGAGAAGTGAGCATGGGTCGGACAGGATCCTTTGGGGTGCAGGGGAGCCCCTGAACCACTCAGCCAGGAGCATCTGCCCACATGCTCCCCTTCCATTTCACGGTAGCTCCTCACTGGCACAGCTGCTGATTAAAGCCTGCACTGACATCTGAAGACTCAAAGGCAAATTAAAATAACCCTACACTTCTTAATCCGATTCATGCTTTTTTAATGATTGGAGTTCCTATCACGTGGAAAGCATCTCCTGCAGGCAACTGCTTCGACCACTGCTGTTCATAAAAGTAAAAACACTTGCTAATGCTCTCCAAACTTCCCACAGAAGTATTTATATCAGCACCCCTCTATTTTTTCCCCAACAATAATCTAATTCATGTGACTCTTATCTTAACTATGAAACAGCACATTAAATCCAGGATCACAGCTCATTTAGATAAATGGAATTGGGCACATCCAGCGAGTCATTCCTGCTGTGACATTTCTACTATTGACAGAGTTATTTCCAGGCCCAGCGTGGGCAGGGAGTGGGGAGGACTCTCACCCTTCAGCAGAGTCACTGCCCCTCGCTGAGAGTGCAAAGAAGAGCGAGATTTTCTCAAGGGACTCTACCTGGGTCTAGTCACAAGTTAATAAACATTCTGGCAGCATTTCCCAGAAATAACCTTCAACTGTTACCTAGAAACATAATCCATCAAAATAAACCTCAAAATAGTAAGAAACTAGAAGAACTTTTATTGGTAGGCTACGTTCTAGCTATATATACAGAAGAATTAGTGGACAAACTGGAGTCATTGATCAAGGGGATAGCTCAAATTAATTTCAAGGTTATTTTCTTTGTTCTTTTATAAACGCCAACAGTGTTTATAAAAAGTTTCCTTTACCTCATTCTTTCCTACTCTTTGTGAGCTCTTAAGAATAGAGCTGTACCTCATGGGCCTCTGCAGGACTTGAGAGCACACAGTAGAACCCAAGTATTTAGCAGGTGATGAGCTGAAGTGAGTCTGTTGCTCTAGAGCTTAACAGTTAAATCATCCAGAATAGATTAAAATTTCCCATCAAATAAATTGATGGGAAATTTTAATTTATTAAGGTTCTAAATAAAGTTATCCTTCAGCACTGAACAGTTCCCCTTCTCCCTACGGCTCCATCCCCACACTCCTTTTTAATCTGAATAAATACAGATGGTATTTGCATTCCCCTGTTTTTCTTCCATTTTTTAATAAACTGCTGGAATGATGCAGAAACCATAGTCAAAGGATTTTCTTTAGTTACTCAGAGCACTCCTGATCTGCATATTGATATCAACTAGTAACTCTTCATAAATGAAACAGGTACATGAGTCTGTCAGTGCATGTGCTGATGAATCCTTTTCTCCACCCACAGCCCTTCCACAGGGATTAACACACGGAACTCGCTGCCTCAGTAGGAACTGGAATTTCCTAGAGTTTCCACTCGAGGCTGTGAAGCTGAGCTCCCATCACAAGCAGCCCTGAGATACTCAGAGTGCTGGGGTTCAGCCAGGTTATCTCCCTGATAACCTCCCTGCAGCCTGGGGACGTGTGGGCAGCGTGACAGCCACGCGCTGACGTTCCAGAGGATGGGAAACCAGACTTGGCTGTAGCTCATCATTTCCCAGCACTGCCTGAGTGCCACGGAGAGGGAGCCAGGCTTGGTACACAGGGATGTGTGTGCTCTGTCCAACTGCATCCATAACAACGAGCTGCTGCCCATTTACAGCTCCCCTCCTTCCTGAAAAATGGTATTTTCAACCAGATGACACACTTCTGATTATTAAGAAAGATCTCCATATACCCCAGGAATTAATCATTTCTCTAGTCTGCTAAAACCCATGACAATGTAGCCTTGGCTCTGGAAAATTAACTGCTATGGGTCAGTCACAAAGATACGCAATTTAAAATTTTCATACATTCTTTTACTGAGGTAGAATCCTCTCTTCAACCCTTCTCTGCAATCATCAAGGTTTTATTAGATCTGGAATAAATACTCAACCCATTCTGCCCATCAGTCTGGTTAGAGAGAGATGATGGGGGTTCACTTCAAGTCCCAGGGCAGGTTCTCTTCCCACCCACCAAATTTTGCTTTTAACCTCAATAAAAGCAGAGTTAGACTCTAAATAGGTCCATCCACAGTGACACTGGGGAGCTTGAAATGGATGAAGAAGACAATACAAGGAAGGAGAACCTCAAAGCAAGAAAGTTTACTTATTCAAGGGTGCAACAAAATAAGCTAATCACCCTTATCTGCATTACATCAAATATTTTTTACTTCCAGTCCTTAAGGCTGCAGAGTTTTCAGTTACCTTTTCCCCCCGTTTCTCTAGGATTAATACTCTCCCTTAGCAATCTGCTGTCAGCTGCTGCATGGCCTCTCTGGATATCATGAATTAAATTCTTGGGTTTTCTGACTTTTTCCACCGTTAGAAGGACATTTATCAGGTTAAGCCCAGATTTCTTTTCCTGTCTTACCAGCAGAGTTTTGGATGACTAATCAAAGGACTGAATATATTTTAAAGATTTAATTCTCCCTTCACTATTTATACTAGTCAATGTCACTTTGACACTATCCTGGCTTTTCACTGCAAAAAACTTTCCAACTTAAATTCCCTTAGAACGAACATGCTCTCATAAGCAGACAAGTGCCATTTGCTCCATCTTGCCCTCCCCCAAGTCAGCTTCAGCTGTCACCAAAAACACAGTAAGCATTTTCCTCCTTGGGAACTATGTGTTCTTGCAGTTATATTCAGTGGACCAGAAGAGTCTGGCATCAGAAAAAGAACTATCTGATTTCTTGGACTCACTGCAAGAGAACCTGTCTTGGCCAGGCACAGTTATAACCACCAAGGATTCAGTTAAATTAAAGATACCCTGGGCAATGAATACTGGCTGCACAAAAAGTGATCAAGCATTCACCCACTTCAGATACAGCTTTGGGGCTCTGCTCTCTCAAGGGTGTTTCTTCCTGCAGTTATAAATAACAGTGAGTAGAACACTCACTTTGTAAGTTAGCGTGAAGATTTTCGGAGTCACCATCCATGAAATCGTCACCACTATTTTATTTTACTATTTTAGTAAACAGAAATTATTCAACTGCTCTTGAGAACCTCTCACCTTTCTGTTTTCAGTGTGTTCAGGAACATTTTTCAGACTCAGCACTTAAGGTAATATCTGCTATTTTCACCATGATCTATGTTGCCTTTTTTCATCTACACTACCTAGAATTTCTCTTTCTATGCCCAGTAAGGAGGGAAATATGCCCTGAAAAAGCAGCTGCACCTTAGACCTACCTCGAGATACTGAACCTTGCAGTGCTCCTTGATGCCAGGAACTGACACATTCAGATGGCTGATCCTTGTGTGCCAATACTCAGATGTCACAGAGGAAAAAGTACAAAAATATGAAACATACCCAAACCATCTTCCTAAAAACCTGCTCAGGGCAACAGTTTTTCACAGATAATTCTACATTTACATCTTCTGCCTCACCATGTGCCAAGCTCAGTCCTCAGGCACAGACAGCTCCCACTACTTCCACCCAGACCTGCCTTACATGCCCTTCTCTCACTTCATTAACTGCCCCTTTCCATCACACTATTGTGAGATGGTAAAAGCACATCTGGGACACATCTGCAACCTTCTGTCCCCTCCAGGAAGGGCCCAGCATCTCACTGGAACAGCACCAAGGAGAATGGTATTGAATGTCAGGGTGAGTTGCATCGCATCTGCTCTAAGCTGTGCTCAGGACAACCTTCTCCACTGAGCTTTTCCAGGAGGGGTTGTTCATCAGGTCTTATTTTTAAAGAATCTGGGCCAAGTCATCCCTGCTGTAGCTTTAATGACGTCAATGAGCTACAGCAGGGGTGAAATTGGGCCATTATTTTTTATGTCCATATGTCCTGTGCCTATTAAAGAAAAAAAAAAGGTAAAAGAAGATCAAGGAAGAAAAGTTATTGAATCAAAAGACTACACGGTGCAGAGATTAACATCTAGATGTGGAATGTTCCTCTTTTTTTTCCTGTTGTACATTATAAATATAACAGTTTATGGAAAAAGAAATACTTCTGTAGTGTCAAGGTACAGCGTGAGATCTGCAGTGACAAATTACATTCACATTTTCTATCCTGTTTTGATAAAAAAACCAACAGAAAAAATCATTACCAGGAAAAGGTCTCTTCAGAACTCTACAAAGTGAGCAACACAGTTGCCAGTAAGTGTTAGTGTCTCCTCTGTAAGCCAATATTCATCACACCCAGCACACTACCCCCTAGTAGTAAAGCCCAGTGGACCTTGTCCTGAACTCATTTCTTAATAAATCCAAAACATTATTATATAAATATCAAAAGAGAAAAATATTATAAGGTTAAGACTAAACAGTGGTTTTTTGTGAGTACACAAAGCCTCAAACACCAACATGAGAAGGGACAGCTGAGGAGCCCCAGCCTGCAGAAGTGGGACAGCAGCTGTGAACAGCAGCAGTAACAGCCCCGATTCTGGGGGGTTTTCAGAAGGCTGAACTGCAGATTAATCTTGAGAAAAAGTGCAAACAGGTTTCCCACCTCTCACACCCCAGCCCATGGGGTACTGCCCGGGCTCACCTGGCCACAGCCAGCGAGACCTACAACCACAATTTCTCAACTCCACACTTCAAGCCTGCTAAGCTGACATTTAAGAGCATGAGTAACCATATTCAGAGGGACACAGGTAAAATTACTCACCCATATGCCTATAGAGCCAGGCCAATGGAGCTTTAAAGGCAGACAGCAACTGCCCAGCAACAGCCCCAGATCACAGGAGCTGGTGCTCAGGGCCTCTGCTTTGTAGATAACTTTTATTTCAAAGCTTGATAGAAGATTTCTTTGAAATCTTTGACCCTCATTATCCAAGTTGCAGCTCAGTCAAAGACCAAGTCCTCTCTGCAAAGGCCTTTTTTCCAATTGCTTCCCCTTTGCATTAATGAGCTCTTTTTCCCACAATAAGCTACAACAGTTTGAGGTTTTGTTTTTGTTTTTATTTTTATTCCTCTCCTCCCTCCTCCTCTCCCATTCCAGCACTGGAATCAAAATAACTTGAGCTGGAAAACTTGGACAGAACCTTCCCTTGTGGTTTGTGATACTGTAAATAAAGGCTTGGGAGGTCACACGTTTTCCATCTCAAGTTATTTTGATTCCAGTGCTGGAATGGGAACGGCAGGGAAAAAACGTGCCCTCATTTTTGCAGCTGCGATATTTAACACATCACAGGGGAGAAGGGTGGGAAGGAGGCAGGAGAATTAGAAGCCAGTCATGATGCCATGGAAATACCAGATGAAGAGTCTCATCCACACAGCCAGGTTCCCATGATGACATCTTTTCTCCTTAGAAATGAACAGAGCTTTGTCCGTGCGAATGTAACCGCAAAACCAGTCTGACACACATTTAATGGGGTTACTTCTTCACTTCTACGTTAAACCAGACTGTAAAATGCAGAAACTTTTTGGACTCCACCTGAGTTTGTATCAGTGCTGCAAAGGTCCTTCTTCATGCCACCATCCTCCAAAATTGCTGCAACAAACACTTTGTCAAAAAATAGAAGCCTAGCAGCAATAGAATCTTCCTCGGATATTTAAACAGCACAGAGAAACAAACACAAATGAAGGAGGTTTAGGTCTATAGAAAGTTACTTGCAGCAGGAAACTGTCAGTTAGTTTGTGGTTACAACCACAGCAGCATCACAGCCCTTTCCTCCCAGTTAAAGACGTATGTCCAAACAGTTCCTTGTGTCTTGTGTTTCCACTGTAAAAGGAGAAAAACCACGAAAAGAAAAACTCACCCCTGTTTCCATGAGAAATTTCACAGTGCCAGACTATACAGGAGACTCTGTAGATCCCTTCTTTTTCAAAAGGGATCCTTCTGTACCTTTCCAAACATTTGTCTCCTGTCAGGTCTAATTCAGTTTACCCTGTAAGTCTTTACTAGATCCATTCTCCTTTCCTCACCTCAGTGTTCCATGCCACTGCCAAACAGGGTTCCTCCCCTTGCCAGTACAAAAGCAGCCATGACCCAGCTCCCTGGAGTGTTAACCCCTTGATCCAACTCTTTACAATTGTGACTTTTTCAATCCAGTTGATGAAGGATCCAACATGAAGACAGATTTCTCCACGTTTAGTTGGTTTCCACAAACTCACCACTTAAAAGGTACTAATTCTTATGTCATGGGTCCCAAACTAAGTCCCTTGGTAAGTACAAGGTGCAGAAAAAGTAACGTTCAGGCCCAATTTGTGTCCGTATAAAAGGACATAAGGCTCTGGAAGGAGAAAAGCTGGTCACATTACACAGCCAGGGGTGGAAAATCACAACCCAGCGTGGCACAGGCGCAGGGACAGGTGCTGCAGGCAAGGCAGGGAGTGCTGGAAGGACATTAGGAGTCAACTGCAAAGCAAAGCTGCGGACAGGACACAATACATTCCTTCAGAGATGTTACAAATTGTTTAAAGGGGATGTCACTTCCCCAGTGCACAAGTCCCCTGTCCCCAGCCTGCCTCACATCTCAGGCACCCTTGGATTCCAGCACATCTACCCTCCTGCCTCTTCTTACAGAAACGCTCATCCCATCCAGGCTTCTGCAGCTGCAGGAGCAGGGAAGCACAAAAGGCAGCACAGTGCCCCTGGACAGCTGGAAGTGAGGATACTGAGGGACAGGGCAGCAGGTCCCTTCTCATTCTGCACAAAGATCCTCCATCTCCCCATCAGACTGCACTCCCCCCTGGCCCCCTGCCCAGGTCCCACATCACTGGCACACACAGCTCACGTCTGCACACACGTCCCTCGGGCTCTGCTCACAGCAGGGATTGAGGACACTTCACTAGATTTTGAAACAGCTCTATGCAAAATACTCCCAAGGATGACTTGCAGAGGAGCATTCTCCTGACGTTTTCATTCCGTCCAGCAGTTTGGATTGAAAGCCTCCAGGTTTGGAAAAACAAAGGGCTGCACAGTGAGGCTGGCAGAACAATTACCTGGTGCCTACAGCATTTTCCTGGACATGGGGATTCAGCTCTTTGTCTCCATGAGCACTGCATTCCCTGACGAGGTTTAAAACCCATTTCTCTCCTTATATTCCCTACCTGCCAACTCACAGACGTTTCTTGCTCTCCAGTGACGCAAGAGCAGGGATCCATTTTCCTGTGAACACCGTTCTGGAGGCAATTTCCCCTCACCTACCCAGAGAATTAATGACCACTTGGGCACCTCAACAGCCCTGTAAAATCCTTCAGGCAGGTGAAATGAGTGGAGCCTCAGCCCTGGGGCAAAGCAAACCCTAAGCTCTGCCAAGGATTGCATTTCTTCTCTGCTGTTACTGCTAATTCAGAGAAAAACGCTCCCTCTACAACAGCCTACAAGGGAGTGTGTGACCTAAAACAGGAGGCAAAGCTCTCAGGATACAGATGTTCCCCCTCAGCACAACAGCACAAACTCACGTGGCAATTAATGCCTTTCTGAGCATAAACTCCTCTGTTAAAGCTGCTGCTGGCAGCTTTTGATCCCAGAGAGACCCGGCCACAGCTGCAGTGGGCAGGCAGGAGCCAGGCTCTCTCCTGAGGAAATCAGGTATTCCACAGAGGGACACAGCACTGGGAACAGCCTACCCAGCCTGGCACTGGGCTCTGCTAATCCCAAAGGGAGGCTTCAGGAAGGGAATCGACCTGGTGAATGGCAGTGAATTCACCAGGAGCCAATTTCCTGACAGGAGACAATTAAGGTATTCAAATCATCCCTAGTTTTCAACAATTTCTGATGAAGATATTGCACGTTAATACAGAGCTGGAGTCACTGCAGTCTCAGTGTAAATGCTGTGACCCCGAGGTATAAACCCAGAGAGACTGAAAACATATTTCAGTCTGGTAAGTGAACAGCCTCAGATCCAAACTCATTTATTCTTTCTCTTCTTCCCAGCAACTGGTTGCTCTTGAAGCAAAACCTGACAATTGTTAAGTTTTAGCATCACACCAAAGAAACATTTGGTAGAGCCAAAAAGACCATTTCTGATAAAGGGAAAAAAAAAGCCCACTTAAGTTCTGAGGAATGTACTGGAGGAAAATAAGAAGATGCAGTCAGGCTAAAGGCTGAAAGCCTGTCTACCAAAAAATTCCAGCCACTAAATTTGTAGTCTGAGTTCACACTCCGAGATACATTTCTAGAATTCACACAAGAGGTTTGGATGGAGCTGGACACACACAATGAACCCCCAAACAACACTCCAAAGGTTACAGCGTCAGGGAGCAGCAGGTACAGACATTCATAAAAAACACAATCTCTTCACTTTTATTTGTTAAAAGCCACCATGGATAACCGATTCTCCTTCCACACTGTTTATTGGGAAATTCTGCATTCTCAATCCTATTGGCAATGTAAAATAAATTTAAAACTCAGAGGACAAAAAAAGGCAGAAACTACAATTTGATGGTAGTAAATGAGGCTGCACAACTGTTTATCTCAATACAAATAAAATCAATCAGGTTAAGACCTTTTTTGAGAAAAAAAGCTTACCCAATTTAAATTAAAAATTCTGTTAATTGCACATCCTGTGCAGCCATTCTCCTTTTTATTTTATTTATTTGAATGATTTTAAATTAACAAGGATGCTGACTAAGCAGAAGAATGCAGGGAGCGTGAGCTTTCTTTCAGAAGAGGTTTATTACCAATGCACACATCTATGCAATGTAAGCCAACCATGTCCTGTGACTGCCAAGTCCTTCTCAAAGAGCTCCTGCAGCCTCTCTCCAGCCTCCATTTTATCACTTTTCCCCCAAGCATTTATTAAAGTGGAACCCTAGCTAAGGTTAATCCCCTCTCACCAGCAGCAGGTTAGTATCCCTCAGTTAATTATCATTCTCCCTAGTAACACCTAAATTATTTTTTCTAACCCATAAGAAAAAGAATAGCCATCCAGCTGAAATGTGAGAACCTACCTTCTGCAAAAAATCTTTCTAGATGCTTCTGAATGCAGGAGGAAGCAAAAACAGCATTGCTGAAAAAGGATGTCACTGTTGGTCCACATGTGTCAACATCCTAGAAAAAGACAGAACACAGTTGCTGAACTGCCATGCCCATGGGAAATCAAGAGCAAGGATAAAGCTGCATTATTTTCCCAGTTATACCATGCTAATGGCTCCTATGCAAACAACATAAAGCTACAACATTTTATAATTGCACATCAGAGTTTCTCTGCAGACATCCCTCCGGTATGTCAGAAATTCAATACGTGATAGTAGGCGGCAATGAGCACCTCAGGGATTTAAAGTGTGTTCCAAACCATGAGTCATCATCATCTCGAACTCATGGAAATTAAGAAGGAAAAAATAGAAGAAAAAACACAGGCGTTGCACTGACCACTCTCACGTGCTCCCTCTGTACAACACTTCCCCTGAAAGCATTTCCCTTCTAAACTCAGAGCTCAAAGACTTCCACGGAAGAGACATCACCACACACAAACCCAGCACATCACAGATTCTCTCAGGAAGCCCCCAGAGTCTGGGCAGGCTCCCACGTTTGAGGGTGGAAGCAGAGCTGGAGCTGCCCTTGTAATCCCCACAAATCCTTCCAACCTGGAGAACAGACAGCAGCTCCCACAGGGAACAAAGACAGGGCTGGTGAACCAGCAGCACCCAGAAAAAACCCAGCTGGGGAAAGCCCAGGCAGCCCACTTACACTCCATTCCAGCCACCTGCTATCCCCCAAGGCTGATTTTTGTCAGGAGGGGTGAGGGCAGAGGGAACCTGTAACACTCCCTGCAGAGCAGGTTATTGCTTTGCTCATCATTCCAAGCAGCCCCGTTGCCTTTCTAAGAGATTCCTTCAGGCAGTCTCATCTCTACCTCCAACCACTGCAAACTGATTTTAATGCTGCTTTTAAAGCAGCTGGGTTGCACTTAAGGGCACATACATGTGCTCTCTACTCCCCTATCTAGTGATGATGTCCTCAAGTGTATCCAGGTTCCTTTAGGTTTTCTTTAATATCTTGGCTTATCCTTCTTGCTCTGTCCTCCAAGCAGCAGCCAGAACAGAGCAAGGGCTCTCACAGCATTGGTCTAACAGGGTGATGGAGCAGGGAAGGTTGGGGTACATCCCACAAGTCATTCATGGATCCTCAAAACTCATTAAGGTTGCCTCTCTACTGCTGAACTCCTCATCAGCAGAAATATCCCTTTCCCTTTCAGGTCAGGAAGGGCACAGTTGCCTTTCCCAGCAGCAGGGGCCATGTTTTGCACCAGAACACCCAAATCTGGGCCTGTAACCACACAAATAAAAGCACCTCTCCTTGACTGGGACTTGGATCCAAGCCTTAAGACCAGCACCTGCTACAAAAGTGTTACAGAATAAATAAATAAAACATCAATACATTCTGTTCCCTCCCCTAAAGAACCTGAAACACTTGGAAAAACCATCAATACCTTTAGCTGCAAACACTGGTTCAGTTAGCATAAATTTATGTCTTGCCAACAGCTTAAAAAAAACTGATCTTTACTCTTGTAACTTCTTGCACAGCAATTTAAAAAATATAATAGTGATTGCACAGGTCAAATTCATCCTGGAGAAAGAGCAAGTAACGTTTCAGGACCATTAATCTCAGAAATCTCACCAAGAGCAAGCAGCCAGACAGCTTAAAAATATATTTAGTCCACAAATGCTTATTAACGTCATTTGCTGATTCACAGCTGAGCCAGGCACATAGAGCCCAAATGCCACTTCTGCTTTCACATGGTGGGTAATAAATAATAATAATAATAATAATAATAATAAAAACAACAACAATAATAATAATAATAGTAATAATGTTGAAAGTGTTGGGCACCAAGTTACTTAACCTATCTCACAACCTTCCATGATGCAACTTCTAGATTGGATCTGTCAGAACTGGAAACCACAGATCTAGTCTGTGGCCCTGTGGTTTAGGATCCGATCAGAATTTATCTGAAACTGAATCTTAGTTTTCTTTTCTTTCATTGACTATTGATCTTGCTGCCAACATTAATACAGCCAAGGCCAGAAGATAAATAAAGTTAATTCTTCAGGCTCACAACAAAATTAATGCTGAAAATCACCTCTACTTTTAAAATTTCACCCTCTTTATAACTGAAGAAAAAATATTTGATTATTTGATACCTGTACCAGAATTTTGTGTGTGTGCTTTGGGGCAGAATTAACCCACTAAATTCATAAGGAAAGTTTTAAGTAAAAGTTCTTTTCCTAAACAGAAATGTAAAATGTTTCCTCCTATCTTGTTATATACAATATGATGATTCAAAGCCCAAAGGACTTTCTCTTTAAAGCAACTATTCGAATCTGTATGATGGAAATATATTTAAATATAACATTTTAATCTTGCTTTGCCTTTGAATTTTTAGATGCCTTTTCATGAAAGCAAGTATTTCATTAGTCCTTTTAGCCATTCTACCATTATGATTTGCAAGTAAACAGGAATCCTCACATTACCTTTCTCTTTTGAAAGGATTCATTTTAGCTACGTAGTTTTTAACTCAATACACATCCAGTCTGATTGAGCCTTACCAATTTTTACAATAATTCATTCCTCCAGCTCACTGGGATTTGTCCATATCCATTCTTTTCCCATTTTTCACAGGTAAGACA
This sequence comes from Petroica traversi, assembly GCA_025920805.1. NCBI lineage: Eukaryota > Metazoa > Chordata > Aves > Passeriformes > Petroicidae > Petroica > Petroica traversi. The sequence continues at coordinate 9,671,898 of JAHLSL010000041.1, forward strand.
AGTCTCTCTGGTGCTGAATATGCCAGATAACATCCTCTCAGAAGAACCACTACAACCACAATTTGGTAAATAAATTGTAAGGAATTGAGTCAGAGCAGGGCCATGCTCTCTTTATCTGGCTTTGCTGAGCAGGGAACAGTTCTCAGAACTAGCAAGGCCTGGACCCAGGGGTTCAAAAGGTTTCAGAGTTTAGGTGAGGCCAATCTCAAAGCCCCCCCAAGGTACCTGCAAGCCTGGGGACAGCCACAAAGCCTCCTCCAGTTAAGAAGAATAAATCTTCCTATGTCCTTTATGGTTTTTGTTCCAGGGTTGGGTTTTCCCCTGTGTTGTAGATCAGGGAAGGATGACAAAAGTTCTTATTTTCAGTACCAGTAAGTCCGTAGCAATTGTTCCAAACAGAAAAACCGAGTTTTCTGCACACTTGTTAATGGCACTGCAATCAAAAGTGATTAAAAGCAAAAACATTTCTGTACAAGAGAAACTGAAAGTATTGCCTCTGGGAAAACAGAAACACTGGCATTTTCTCTGCAGCATACACTGAAAGTAATAGATAATTAATGTGGCCTAGGACATTATGACATTTTTTCTGGAATAATCATAAACAATTCACCTTGACTGTATTCTCAAGTCATCACTTTTTCAAGTCGCTGCAGTTTGCAGAGGCCTTGCTGATGCTATTCTTAATTTACTTATTTTTAGGTGTGAGAACAGATTACCAAGGCAAAATTTAAACTTTAAAATTTCAGGTTTTCAGCCTCTTCTATAATCATTAACCCTGTCTGCATTTCAGAAACATTTTGTGCTAAGTGGAAATCAAGTGCATAGTTAAAACTGCTTCTGCTTTCAAATTAAACTCCCTAAGTGTGGGAGGCTCCAGCATTGTTAAACAAGGGGCACATTTGCCCAAACCACCAGGAAAAAGCAACGCAACAAAAACACAAAAATGAGAGTTAATGCAAGAGCTCCCAAAAGGCTGCAACAACATTTTTATTATGGGTGATTTGCAAAGAGGAACGCTACAAATTCCCTCCCTTCCTCGAAAGGCTTTCAGGGAAGCATCTCTCTGGGAAGCCTCCAGGCACTGGAGCAGCTCAGAACCGAATCAAAGAGCACGTCTGGTTCTGGAGCAGCACCACAGCTCAGCAGCACCCGAGGCACAGGAAAGCAGAGCAGAGCTATTAATAGACAGATTCACATGTAAATATCTTTTACAAAGAGCCGCACGGCTCGTTTTCAGCACCACTGCTGAAAACACCAAACTGCACTAACAGAACTGCCATTTACCTTTGCATGGAGGATGATTAATTAATTATGAGATGCTTTCTGCTGGCTTCCCAAGGCTTCTCTGCTGAACTGATGTGCTGCACTTCAGTTTCCAGTCCTTCCAGGGGACACCATCGTTGCCACCACTAAATCCCTTTCTACTGGTGAGACAGGCAGAGCTCTCACCTCACCATTAGTTGGACAAACACACCCGGTGACAGCCCCAGACCACACCTCACTGGCCTCAACCAGAGCCCTGCCAAGCACAGGCAATGACAAGGCTTCTGCAAAGCCAGAGGCACTGAGAGCACCTTCTTGCAGGGAGAAATGAACCAGCAAAACTGTTCCTCATGACCACCACAGCTGGTCTAGCTCAGCCTGCTGCTCTTGCAATCTGCATGAATAAATTCTAAGCTCTACCAAGTGTTAGCTGTGGTCAAACACCACATGCCCATGGTTTGGGAGCATCAGTTTCAGACCACAGAGAGTCTCCAGAGCCCTTTATTCTCAGAAAAGGTGGTTTCTGTTCTCCTACCAGCCACCCTAAAGCACTAAGGGGATATAAGTGAGCAACTAAAAATCTACAAACCACAGGGAAATAAATTCAAAATCTTGGAGAACTCGAATCGGAGGAACAGGCTCCAGGATGTGCCAGGAAATTAATCAACATGCAAGAGAAATACAGCAGTTAACTGGAAAACACAAGCAGCTTGGAAAAGCACCAAGACCATTTTCCCCTCTCTGATGTTTGTAGCATCTGGACCCTCCAAGTGCCCCAGGGTTACATTCCCAAAGGAGCACAAGGTCCTGGCCTCCCTGCAAGCAGCCAGACCCAAGGGAAAGGGAGGGAAAACAAACAGCAAAATGCTTCCAGAAGCTGCCTGGGCTCTGGACCCTGCTGTAGCTATAAAGAGCTTTTCATTTGCAAAGCCCTCTCCCTCCTTCTTTAGAAGTCATTAATCCTGTCCTAAAAGTCTTTATTCTCTATTTGAAATGGGAAGTCCTACAACCTATTGTTCTGATCAACTGCAAGAAAAAAATATTTTAAAAAAAAACCCCAAACCCTACACTCTATATGCACCCTCACAAGATTTTTAGGAACCTCACACCAGCCTATGTAAAACAGGAAGAGTCACATTTAATGTCACACAAAGGTGGCAACCTGTTCCCCACACACATCCCCACCCCAAACTAGGGCAGAATCCCAGGAGCCACCACCAGCAGCCCCTGGGACTGCCTTAGGGTGGGCAAATCTTAAAAAGCAGCTTTCAAAAGAGTCTCATTAGAGTCAAGCTTCAGACTCCCCTCTGGGAGGGGATTTTTTTCCCAGGAGCACAAAAGTGGAGGAGGGAAAAGAAGGAAAAAAACAACAAAAAAAGAACACGCCTCTGGGTGGGTTCAGCACCTGTGTATGCCAAAGGCACTTCATGTTTTATTCATGAGAATGCTATCACCCCCTGAAGGTTTCTAAGTGACTCAGCCAGACAGGGTCTCTACAACCAGCTTTCAGGAGGATCTTTTCTGAAAAAAAAAATTACTTTAATTCAGCTCTTTGATTGATAATATTTTCCACTCGTTTCTAGCCAGGTATATTTCAAGCAGAGAACTCTATGTCAGCTTCCACCTTGCCCCTTTCCATATAAATGTGGCAATTAGCACAGAAAAATTAGTCAATTATGCAGTATTTCACCTTAAATAAAGCAGCTGAAGAAATAAAACACCATTTAATTGGTAGCTGGCAGCCACGGAAGGAGCACAGTGGCTCAGTAACATGCTGAAAGAGGGTCTGAAATCCATTCCTAGCCCTTGATGGAAGCCTGTCCTTGTCAATGAAATCCACAATCCATAATAATGCTCGGTATTGTGCTTTCATCCTCTGTTTCATCAGAGCTCATCTGCTGATCAATGAGGAGTCCCACAGAATAACACTCTGAATTTCAATGTCAACACAGCAGTACTGTGGTAATGATCGAAAATATTTACATATTGCCTCATTGATCGTGGGGTGTTCTCTTCCAACCATCTGGCTACTGGGCCCTCATCTTTTTTATTATTTTATTTTATTTTTTAGGCCTTTACAACTATTTCAAGCAGGTTGTCTCGACAGCTAACTTCCAGCATTCCACCTGAATCAGGTTTTCCTTGTTATTTTTAACCCAGGACATCAGCAACACCATTAATCAATTTCATCCCATCTCAGGGAACGGGGAAAATAATTTTCTTAACAAGGACAAACCCCCCCCAAAACCCCAGCAAACACCTGCTCCGTGATGTGCCAATTCAGCTCCAAGGTCTCGTTTTTAATGTGACTCAAGGGTGTCACCATTTCAACAACGGATGAGTCAATTGGAAATGTGTCCCTTGCTCTGCTCCTGCTGCCAGCCTCGAAGAAAGAAAGGCTGCCTGGGTTGTTTTTCCCACCTCCAGATGGAATATCCCTTGATCCCTGCAGTGCAGAGCCCTGGGCACGCAGTGCAGGCCTGGGGTGGTGCTGCTTTAGGAACTGCTCAGGTTTTCCGAGCCTGGTGGCTCAGACCAGGGGCTGTCACAGGAATAAAAACCAGCACCAGTCAATCTCCCCTCCCTTCTCCCACCTGTGCACCCCCCGACCCCCCCCCCCCACCCCCCCGCGCCCCCCCGGATGGGCATGGGGAAACCCCCCCCCCCCCCCCCGGCCAGAGACCCCCCTGGAGCCAGAAACTGTGGAGAGAAATTGGGATTCAGCCTCAAGAAAACCCAAACAAAAGCAAAAAGCACCTCCCTGCAAGGGGCTCTGAGCACCAAGGTGCTGCACATCCCCCCAGCACAGCACAACCAGTTTCTACTCAACTCTCATCTCGCTGAGCCCAGGTTTCCATGTAAAAATGAATTTTAAAAAAGCTTGGGAAAGCTTATCCATGTGCATTCTCCCAGGAAGCTTAAGAGCAAGTTAAAATAAAATATGCAGAACAGACTAACATCCATGAGATCTACAAGGCTGCTGCAAGAGACCTCAGCAGGGAACTTGCTGGGAATATTAAAAAGGTGGTTCTCAAACAGTTGTCAAACTGATTTCAAGGAGTTTTTTAGTGGCTCCAAATCTGTTTATAATCAGAAGCTGACACTCATGGCTGCTGCTACCATAAACTTGATTTAGGAAGAATGGGAGGTCTGAAAGCCAAATTATACTCAGTCTTTAAACCAGAAATTAAAATCCTCACTCAACACAGTTTAGCTGACGATTTTGATAACGTTTAAGACAAAGCATTGCTTCTTTTTTTTTTCCAGTTCTACTTTGATAACAAGGAATATAACACAAGTTCCATCAGCAAAATGACATTCAGACAACAAAAGAGCAGGGAGGGGAAAAGTGCTCTGACATATCTGCCTTTGATAATACAGATGCTCCATGAGACAGTGAAATAAATCTCCCCTTTATGTCAAGCTCCTTTTTCTGCTGGGGCACCTGCATGAAGGAACAGGCAGGAGGACAGAGGGCTCTTTCCATCCTCTCTGCCCAGATGTTTGGCAGAGATGATGCAGGAAATCTGACCCAAAGATACTCAAGTGCCCACCCCCAGCAAGACAAGTCAAACCATCTCTCCCTGCCCTAAACAAAAGGATTAAAAGGCCACACACAGAAGCTGAACTATAAAGTTTAATCCTTCAAGCAGACTTGTCCAAATATGTTCTTTATTCTCACAGTAGCAGCATGTTAGATAAAGGTCCCCTTCTGAAAAACTTATCTACAGGCATTAAATGTAAGCAAAAGAGAGCATTACATTTTTTAGTCCAAATAGAAACAGTTGTGCCCAGGCTAAACACATTTTTTAAGATATCTGATGGAAGATGTTTACTGTTTGTTGAAGTTAAAACATGGAACTATGTTTTACAATCCAGAGACAGGTTAGACAAACAAAGAGTCCCGTGAGTCTGGATAAATGATCCTTAAAAACCAGGGAGGGAGAATAAAACAGGCTATGTGTTCTCCATCAGTTCACTTTGGTGGATCAGAAGCCTAAAAGCCCTGTGCCAAGCCTGCTCCAGAAATTAACAGGGAAACAAGGAAAGCAAAACAAAACCAGAGACAGAAAACTCAGGAATTTTAGTGTCTCTTCTGTTGAACTGTGCCTGCAACATTTCCTATGACTGCTCCTGGTTTTACCCTTGTTTAAGACAGAAGTGATCCTTCACCTTTGTTTGTGAGGAGCACAGAGAACATTCCTGAGGAGATGGGATGGCAGAGAAAAAGCAAGCGAGAGGCCTTCCTCCCCCTCCTGTTCTTTTCCACCAAATATCTCCGAGTTATTTACATCCTCCCATCCCAAACTCCCCCTCCAGTTTCACAGCTTGCAGTTTATTCTGCATTCTGGTGGAGACAACACATGTTTAGCTCTCAGCATGTTTAGGCTGGAACACTCTCTGAACGTGAGGCCGGGTCACAGAGCCCACAGAGGGAAGGATTTCCAGATGCAGAAACGGGCTGGAAAATAAGAGCCAGAAACTCGAGGCTCTGTCTCTCCACCACCCTGGGGAAATCAACCTGCTCTGTGGAGGAGACAACTTAAACAGCTTGGCAACGCCTACAGCTGGTGCTCAACCTCAGATCCAGTGAAAAGATGTAAATATTTAGATTTCAATTTCATCTGATATGATAAATATAAAATCTCTCTTTCCTTCTTAAAAAAAAAGGCAACATTAAAATAGGTAAGCCACCCACACAGAGAAAGTGATTCTAACATGTTCGTACCTTTAGAAGTACTTAAGTTATGGTATTGATCTTGACACAAATTACAATCACAAATTAAATTATTCCCATTGAATTGTCCTCTGATGTATATAAAACATAGTTACACCTCGTTTATATACAAATGCATATGTGAAATTGTTTTGCTGTTCCTTCCTTGTAGTGGCTGATGGCAGCCCATTATTTTTTTACCTCTTCAACCCTCATGGTTTTGCTATGGATCACTCTGACTCCAACCCACATCACACGAAAAGAAACCCAAAATGATCCAAACCCAACTCCTTGTGAATACCTGTACAAAATGCAGCTGAATCTGAACTGCTGTTTACCACGGCCGTACCAGAAAAACCTGAAATCCTCCCATAACCTTCTAAAGCACATAATGGAATTAAGGCCCCTCCACACTTCCAGAGTTAAGTCACGCAAATACCAAACTTCTTTGGAGCAGAAGATAACGCGGCCTCGCCCCTGCAGTGCCCAGATACCTCAGCGTGCTGATGTGATTACACACTCCCACCCTCCAAATTGGTTATCGCGCCATTGAAATGCCTTCCCAGGTCACTGCTCCGAGGGTTAAGCCTGATTTAGTATCCCGAAGCTCCCTGAGCATTATGTAAGTGCCAGCAATCCAAACAAATCAGAGTTAACTTTCCTGTCCATTACAGGAATCCCTGGCCAATGATGAATTATGAAACTTTCAGCAGTTCATTCACTATTTTCTTCCCCAAGTCCTCAGAGTTCACTTCAGGGACCAGCTGTGCCTTCCCAGATTGCAGCAAACCACCTCTGTACCACTTCTGGATTTTCTGCATCTCAGTTCCCTCGCCCCACCATGAAGAAACCACAGAAACGGGTGGGAAACCCATGAGTAGAAATCCCAGTATCTGATCTCCGACTGGAAACTGAGCTCCTTAAAGAAATGAGTGGCAAAGTCACTTCTCCTCATCATATCAAGGGACTCCCTCCAAGTTACCTAATCCCACCTGTTTTCCTGCCAGGGGGAGTTTGAAGGTTCCTGCCCACATCATCTCAGCACTCACCAACCTCAGCTGTCCAAACACACAGCCAGGACTGTAAGAGCTGTGCAGAGTCCTCACTATCCAAGGTACTCAGTGCTCAGGCTTGGGTTATTTTTGCAGGAAAACAACTTGAGGTCCACAGGGGTGGCGATTTCTGGATGTTGTAGGTCTTCCACTCTGTCTGAGCAAGATTTTCTGGAGGCTGTTTAAGGCCAGAAAAAAAACCCAAAACAGATTTGGAGTTCTCAAGCACCACCTGGATCAGGAGAAGCCGAAGATCAGCCTGTGCTGCTGCTGAGAGACTGCAACTCTGCTGTGGGTGCCCCTGCTCCTATCAGCACTCCTTTCTCAGCCCAGGGGTGTGCTTTGTCCCTCCCTCGGTGGCACCCTGGGCACACTCAGGGTGCTGGCATGTTTGTCCCTGCCCGGCGCCAGGTCCAAGCTCCTGGGACAATGACCCTGGAACCACAGCCCTGCCAGGCTCCCGCCCTTCCCTGACCCAGCCACCAAACCCAAGGGTCCTGCTCATCCTCCTCACCCTCTCCAGCACAGGGAAACCCAGGAGCAGGAATCGCTCCCATTTCCCTCCTGCAAAGCCAGCACCTCCTCAGCTGTGGCCAAGCTCCCCAGGGCAGGTTTTAGCCCTGTGCCAACTGGATTTCTTCCCTGCACCCATATCTGCCCAATAACTATTTTTCTCCACTTGCCTGAGCTACCTCTTATTTTTTTTTTGACCCTGTGTTACACTCTCAGGAAAAGCTGCAGGAAGGGGAAGCAGCTCTGTCTCCAGATCCTGCCATCCCTCAGGAGGTCCCCTGGACCTCCCCCTTCCCTTCTTCAAAACGAAAGATACCTTTTTTCAACTGGTTTCTAAGTTCTTCGGTGGGATTTACTGAAGCATTTTGCTGTGAGCTTCTAAGAAGTATTTGTTTAATTTAAAAAAAAAATAAATCCACCATCCAGTCACCCCAGCAAACACTGTTTCCTATGGAAAATGCACAAGCAGGAGCTCTGTCTATTGACTTGGCATCGTGCTGATTAGAACTCCCTGTAGTGACAGGATCTGGGCCAGCCCCGGGCTAGATTGTTTTCTTCTTACATTAACAACATCCAAATATCATCCATTACTTTGTTCATTTAAAATTTCCTAGGACTCTTGGCATTGGCACCACAATTAGAGAAGCCACATTCCCTTGCAGCTCATGGGTGAGCTCACACAGACTCTGCCCCAGTACAATCTTGTGGCACTTGGATTTCCTCCAACACCCAGGAATAAAGTCATAAATAAAAAGTGTTTTATTTATTCCCCTCCCCCCCATTAATTATTCCATTTCAATTCACACTGAAAACTACAGAACATTTTTGTTTATAAGATGTTTTTGGGCTCAAGATAAAATTTAAGCATATTTTACCAATTTGGGGAGATAAACAGAAATATTAATTGCATCAGATCCTACGTCAGCCAGTTTTAAAATTAAATGAGAAGGCATCTTCACCATTTAGAGAAATTAGCTGTTAAGAAAACCATGGGTTGCTTTTTCCTTCTAAGAAAATAAAAATAAAGCAAAGAGACACATCAATGCCTGTTTCCAGCCTCTCCTCTTATTTGAGTCTCTAATAAAAGGAAGCCTAAAAGAAAAACACCTTAAAAGAAAAAAATGTTTCTCGAGGGATCCTGCTGGTCCTGGAACAGGACATTATGGTGAATATGCATGAAAGGCATGAGTCAAATGTACTCAGGAGCAAGCATCAGCTTTCACTTGCCATTTTCCAAAGCCTTCCACTCAGGCTGCCAAGACAGCAACTGAAAGACAAGAGTTTTATTTGAATGCAGAGGGGAGATTAATGCTCCTTAGGACTAATTGGAGGAACCTTCTTTAAATTAGCTCACTTAAGGGATGTGCTGCTTCTCTCTTTGGCCGGCTCACAGAAGCAGTAACAATTTGTGAATAAAAAGAGATTAATTACTTAAATTCAAAACCTTTTAGCCCCATTATCAGTTTTAAGTTTTGAGAATTTATATTAAGGGGGAAAAAAAAATCAGGACAAGGTCTTTCCAAACTGGTTGCTGTCAAGTAAAATGAGAAGTTAGATAAAACTCCCACGTGCCAGATGGTAAATCACAATAAATGCTCAGACTGTTAGATGCACAACAAGCGACGAAGCATTGACACACACCATCAGCAGCAAACCCAAAATAGAAAAGATATTTTAATAAGAAGTTGTCATTTGGGGAAAAGATCCTCATTAAGCTCATCAGAATCAAAAGTCATACACTGAGGGCCTCTTACTTTCTTCATCACCTCACATAAGCCTGAGAACAGCCAGCAATTTCAGGTGATTTACATTGGGCTCTGGGCTGTAGTCAGCAAGAGCCTTCGAGTTCACTATTTAGGCACCACTTCTGACCCTTTCTGCCAAGTTCCGTAAAAAAATATTGTTAAAGGATACCAGGGAATTGTTTACTCAAACCATTATTGCTTCCTGAACACAGATGCAAGAAAAAGTTTTATTAAGAAGATAAACAGCTGCTACTGTACCCGGTTTAGATGGCAACAAAAGCATCTAAGGGCCATAAAGGGAATAGTAAGGGAATTAAAAAGCATTTTTATGCATGAAGATGGCTAACATCTGTACATTCATTAAAGTGGTATCAACTATGCTTTTAATTAAAAGTTAGCGACAGAAACTTAAATATGATTAATGAAGCCTAGCAGCCTACCAGAAGTCTGCTCCATCAAAAGCAGCACAAGCTGCATTCCCAGCCCTTGCTGCTCATTTCTTCCCCTCTCAGAGATGCTGCCACAACCAGAACACGCTGCGAGGACCACAAAGCAGAAATCCTGAGACAAACAGCAAGCCAGGACAAGCCTGCAGCCGTGCTCTCATGCCTGGCCATCCTTTATTCTGTGTATCCCGAAGAGGCGTCTCAATTACAGAGCAGCTCGCGGGCAAAACAAGGAGCTGGTTACCTGTCAGAATAACCAGGCACTCAGCGATCCATCGGAGGCACCAGGTCTGCCACAGGAAAAGAGGGGAAAGGGCTGCCCTACAAACAGCAGCCTCCTATTCAGCCGTGGGGAGGGGAAAAAACCCCTCGTCCAGAAGCCAGTGCTGAACTCTGCAAGGCAGTCAGGCGTCTTGTGTTACTCGGGAGCACAACGCAGTCACGACAAAAATAAACTACACGATAAAAATACAGCACGAGCAAAAAGATGTGGGCACAGAGCAGGAATTGGGGCCATGGGAGGATAAGGAGTTCTGCAGCCACGGATATTCTGACATGGACCCAAACCTCCGCCTATTCGAGTCCTGATGTCCACACAGACTCATCTATTGCCACTGTCGTGTTCAGAGCTGAGCACTCACAGATTATGTGCTCAAAGACTGAAATCGCTTCCTGACATCAAATTTCCCACTTAGCAGCTTCCAGACGCACAGAGCACACAGAAGATGGAAGCTCTCACTTTAGAGCAGGTACCAATACACGAAGAAACTTTTTTTTTTCTTAAATACACCGTTTAAATAAACTTCACCTCAGTCACGGCATTTAAACGTGAAACGTGACAGGACTGACTCGTGTGGATGACTGAGCAGGGCGCTCCTCTGAGGGGTTCCCTGAACGATGCTCCAGCCCCAGGCTGAGCAGCTCAGTGCACTCTGTGCTTCTGCATCTTCAGTGGAGCAGGAGAGGCTGGAGAGGAGGTGAAGGAAAGGATTTAACCCTCCCACAGCTGGGCAAAAAGCCGGAGCTGTTCACGCTGTAGCCATGGGGCAGCAGCACACTCCAGGATGCAGCCCAGGGCTGTTCGGGAGCACCAGGCAGGATCCCTTCTGTCAAGGGATGGGGAGGCCAGGAGAAAAGGACTGCCAGGCCCAGCAAAGAGAATCCCTTCTTGCAGCTCATCATCCAGCTAAGGAATGGGCATTCTGCTCTCTTTCCAAAGGGAAGTATCTCTTCCTCCCACTCCCGCAAGGAAAAGCACCGCCTAAGGAGCACGGCCAGCTCCCAGTCACCACCCAGCAGTGCCCTGACACAGCGGGGTCTCGAGTCCCGAAAGCTCACGGGGCTCTCCCTCAGCTATGATCAGTCACTGCCGTTTATTCTTTGAGGCTGCTGCGGGTCTCATTCTCCTCTCCCACAGGGATGGGAGGGACCCCCGGCAGCACCTTCACCCCCTTCCCACAGCCAGGCCCCGTCCAAGCGGCTCCTGGGCCACCGCACGACAAAACCGCCACCGGGGGCCTCTGCCAGAGCCGAATTCGGTGAAATTCAAGGCTCGGAGATGCGGAATCCGAGGAAGGAGGCCAGGACGGAGCTCTCCTGCGGGTTGGCACCGGCCTCGAGCCATGACCGCCCCGAACGCTCGGGGTGCCGCGACCCGGCAAGGAGGGTGCTCCGTCCGTCCGTCCGTCCGTCCGCTCGTCCCCGGCTGTCCCCGCGGGCACGG
>JAHLSL010000041.1:9683756-9708491 GCA_025920805.1 Petroica traversi
CGCTGGGCTCGCTCGCCCGCTCGCTGCCGGTACCGCTGCCCTCAGGGAGGAAAGGGCGCTCCCCAAGCCCCGGCCCGCGCTCTGCCCTCACCCGCCCCCACACCAGCGCTGGTGACCCCTCCAACTTTGCTCTCTGCAAAGATTGTGTGTGGGAAAAAAAAAAAAAATCTCTCAAAGTTCAGCGATAGTTTTATTCAGAAACCTCAGAAAAAGACCCTGCGATTAAATTTGCCGTGGCCTTTGGAACCTTCGATAATTTCCTGCAGTTGTTTTCCATTCAGGATGCATCATCCCGTTCTTCCCCCTCTGCAAAGGCAAAATACTCGCAGTTTTGTTTCGTAACTGCTCCCTGCATTGCCACAAAAGCTGTAGACCACGTTACAGCTTTGTACGAGGCAGATCTATCCATGCTACAACGAGACACTTTAATTTGCTTTCTAGAGATGTGAACAAACAAATTTTATTTTCCAAGGTTTAAATCTCAGAGCTGGAGGAGTTGAAATGTTTATTATCATAGAGGAAAACTATGCATGGGAGTGCCTTGCAAGGGCAGACTGAGGCAGAGGAGAGCCTGGGGCTGCAGGCAGGACAGCATAGATCTGGAAAGTCAATAAATGCCAACATAGCTGGGAGGTGTCAGGTGAGAACACAAGAAGATGATGACTAAAGTCTTCTGCAAAAGCTTCTCTGGTTCTCTAGCAGTCCTTATGTGTCCTCAAAGAGAGAACAAGGCAATTTTCTCTCGTTAAGGGGAAGTTGAAAGGGGATTAAAAACAAAAGGGCAGTGTCCGGCAAAGGGCAGGGCCAGCACAGCACTGCTTCCCATAGTAAACACTCCCTGTGTCCCAGTTTTTGGTGCTTCGGGTCTGATTTTCAGGAGCACTGAGCATTCAGGCCTCCCACTGATTTAATCGGGAACTGCAGAGCCTCTGCCCCTCTGATGAATCAGGCCAAAGGCACCACACTGAACAGGTCACAGTTATTTGAGAAGGTTGCCCTAAAAGTTTACTAAAAGCAACACTTTTTTACCCCCCTTCAGTGTTATAAAGGGAACAGAAATAGCCTAAAGAGCTCCAACAGATGGAGGAGGACTTTTGATTAAAAAATAAATTCTGACTCACAATTCCGTTTTCTGGATGTAATAAAAAAGAGTCCATGAATATGAATAGTGCTGGAGAGAATGGAGTGGAGATGAAGGGAGGTTAGAAGTGAAAGAGCTGAGTTGATTTACCTACTTGCCTCTAATGTCTGTCAGGAAAATTCTTTGGTTTTGCTGTAGCACTGATGAAAGAAAACAAGACCATTACTGGACTCACAAAATTTTCCTATGATGGATCCCTTGGAAAAATCCCACTGGCTGGCTGATATTTCTGAAGAATGCTTTAAAATTGTACCTGTTAATAACAAAATAGTGGGAAAACTGCAGCTGAATAGAGCTAAGCAGGGAAGTGAAGATTCCTTTTTTCCCCCTCCACCCCTCCTAAGTAAAAATTACCGGTGAGAAAACGGAACGCCATCAAAATAGTACATCTCTGTGTGGAAACTGATTGGAGCAAGTCCTCTCCAAGCATTCAGACCCAATTTCTGCATTTTAGAGTAAAGGGGAAAATGAGTAACTCCCATCCTTGACTTCTCCCCAGCCCTGATCTTGCACTGGAAGTGCCCACAGGGCAGAAGGGGTTGTGAAAACTACAGAATTTTTGAAAAGACCGTGCATGGGTTGGACAGTTCTTCATCAAATATCTTAAACCACAGCACTCTAAAATTAGAATCAGACCTTCTCAAGCTTCCTTTACGACAGCTATTCTGGCCCTGTAATCACATCATTGGTGGCTAAACATCTCGAACAAGGACAGAATTTGAAACACACAATATGATTAAAACCTACATTATCACTGATGTAATATCCCAGAGCCTATTACTGTACTTGGGCAGGAGGAAAGAATCTAATTAAACATTTATTTAATATTAAAATACAAACCAAAATATCAATGTTGGACAGCAATGCAACAAAAATGTCAGCTGGCAAATACTATTCTTTCACCAAGAAAAATTCATTTATGTTCACAAATACATGAAATGTACACGAACAGAACACTGGCACAAAACCCAGTCTGGCACATGGAACCAGAAACTTCAGGTGAGGAGCTCCAGTCCTGGAGTGGAGTTGTTCACTGGGAGACAGGAGGCTGCTGCCAGGTGAATCCTGGTACTCACAGTATAAAAAAAACCCTCACTGTGACTGCTGGGAGAGCTCAGATAAATCAGAGCAGGATTTTCCTGCCCCAGCCAGCCAGAGTGCAAGTATTGCTCACAGTTCTGTCACAATAAGAAATGTCCATGGTAAAGGTTTAAATTAAAAGGATTTACCTCAGAACAGTAGTTCTTTATAACACAGGTAACTTATGTTGCTTCTTGTATTAAAGTCCAAAATCTCCTCTTGGCTAATATTTACATCACACCATAAATATTTATAAAATGGTGGAGGAAAACCAAGTGCAAAAGGGTAACACTATCATTTTTTTTTTCTGAAAACAAGCTGCCTTTTAGTTTCTTATTATAAATTGAATATCACTGTTTAAAAATAATTAATATTTCTAAAAATATTACAATACAGGATAAACATTGATTTCTCAGGTGTAACAAAAATACGTTTAAAATAGAGGTGGCTGTTTGAAGTACAAAATATTGCTGTTTGTAAAGGGTAACATGGTTGCAAAACTACTTTTCAGGGTTTATAAAAATACAAAACTATTTGCTTTTACTGAGTGCATCATTATATATTAGTGCAAAAAAAAAGTATATTTGCAGTCAAGAGAGAACTGTCAAAGATTTGCAGAGGTTCTCAAAACATGAAATCTTTTCAGAGTCATTCGTATTAACCCCAAATCTCTATTAATTCTTTCCAAACGATCTTCCAGTGCTTCCTAAAAGGAAGAGTTAAAAGAAAGAATAAAAAAACATTAGTAAGTATCAACAAATTCAAGGATCCTTCTAAAATTAGCAATCTGCTATCATTCCTGTATTCCTGGTATCTTTTTTTGAGGCCTTAGGAAGATTCTGTTATGATCCAAAAAAACAGAGCCAGACCTACAAACTTGTCATGATATTTTTATGTATTTATTGGCTTTTTTATCATGTGACTTATGAAATTCCATGAGAGAAACCTAACAAGAATTAGGACAGGTTGATAATTAGAGAGGCATATTTAAGAAACAGCTGATCACTGCAGTGAGTGGCAGTACTGATTGACTGGAAAGCACTTTTAATTTCAAATTGATAACGCACACTGAGATTACAATTTAGGAAGTGCTGAAGTTGAAGGCTTTGCAGAGAGCTCTAAAAGTCAGCTTTGAGACACTTGTTTTTATTAAAAGTCTGCAGAGTTTTCCACAGAAAGCACTTCCCTGTATTCCACCTAAACTACTTATTTTTACCTTCTTACTTTCTTCTTTATAGCTCAAGGAGATAAAAAAACAGCCAAACAAAAACTAAACTTTTCAATTTCTCCTATCACACAACATCCTCTCTGCAGCTTCAGGGATCTATTTCATAGTCACTGCATTTTGTTAAAGCATTGCCTTTATCTCACTCTCAGTGTAGCACAAGAACAGACTATTCTTGAAGTAATTTGGTAATATGCATCCCATGTACAAAAAATAAAAGATATAAACTATATAAAACCATAACATAAAAACAATATAAAATTCCCACAGTAATCACACTTACTATCCAGAGGATCTTTCCTCTACATTACGTATTCTCAGTTGTGGAAGAACAAAAGAGAACAGTAACACAGAGAAGCTTTTTCACCTGATTTAGTCTTGCTTGCAAGGTCATTCTTCCACCAGAACAAGGGATTCGGCTCAGTGCAGCCTCAATCTAATAACAGAAAACACTTCAGCTGTAAATTAGTTTCAAGAGCCAGTATGAGCCTTCCTAATTCCCCTTACAGAAAGAGAGGTGAGGTGTATGGATTACAGATACAAGCAGATTTTTGTTCTTTAGCACCATGATATTGTCCCAACCCCCTCCCACACTGTGTTTGTGCTACAGTGGCTCCCCTTTAATGAATTTAGGGACTGGGAAGGACTGCAGGTAGAGCAGGGAAGGATAATGGCACACTCCTGATATGACACTGAAGTTGTGCATGAATTTCAGCCATGCATTGTGTGGATAAATGGCTCCATCCCTCGCCTCTCATGCAACAATTATGATTTGTCACAACTCAAAAACAAAAATAATCTTTGCCTGTTGCTTTTCATGAGTCAGCTCATCAAAAAGCCTCTCTGTTTCAGCCAGAGTTGTAATCCTTGCTGTGTACTTGAAGTCTTCCTCACAAGGTGACTGCACTGCCTCATGTCTCTGGCTCCTCTCGTCCCAAGCTGCTGCTTTCTTCATTCCATTGCTGACAGATTCAGCACAGGAGCTGTGCCTGGCACCTGGGGGCTGCCTTCCTGCCAACAGAGCAGGGGTCTTTTTATTTGTTTGGTAATTATCTGGGGAATTGTTACACAGGACAGAAAAAGAAACCAATGGCAGCACAAGCAGGGTGGTTTTGGCAGTGCATGAACCGAGGAGAGGGACAAGCAAAGCCCCAGTCACTTGCCTTAAACAGCCTCCCAAAAGAATGCAAAACATTTGTATGGGTCATCTTTCAAGTGATCTTTGAAGCACAGCATATTTTTTGGTTAACAACCAGATTCCTGTGTTGTACTAATTAGGAATTACTTTTACTGGTACATTTCTAAATATCACCAAGCTGAGTGGTTGTCATGCAAACACCAGTCTAAACAAGAGCATGGATAAAATCAAAAAGCAGAACATTGTGACAATGATTACAGAAGTGAGAAAAGATCAGTCATTTCAAAAAATCTGAAACAACTGGTTTTATTAGTTACTCTTTGCTGTCCATAATGCAATGTTTAGCAATAGGATTTTATTAGTATGACCCAGTGTGTACATCTTAATATAGACCCCACTAAGATATGCATTGGATAACTGAGTTAAGCACACGGAAATAAATTGCCCTTCTTTCTCAATTTAATTATTTTTCTTGTTCCGCTGTGTTTGTGCACACACACATATACATAAAAATAAAATACTGTATGAACAGGATTTCTCTGTCTACAGGAATAAGGCAAGATTTAGAGGATTTTTAAAAGCTGGACTTCACAGAGTAGAGAGTCAGCTTTTCAGTCAAGCAGCTGCTACCACTGTGGAAAGAATTGTGGGACAAAAATAAAGAAGAGTTTCTCTCCACTTTGACAGATTACCTTCTACATCATCTAGTGAGTGAAATTGGAGCCTTTTTCTTGGATTATTGTGCTGTATAGTAGAAGTAGGACCAGTTTCCAGGTCATCTAGAAGTATATCAAATCTACAGAGCAGAAAGCACACAGCAATTACTTGCTAGAAATCAAGCAATACATTATTTTCTACTTTTTCACCTTTTGGTTGAATAAACAATATTTTTAAAGAAGACTGTAAGTCATCTAAATCCTGTTCAATCTTTTTAGATGTTCCTTGCCAGATTTTAAAAAGCACAACTTAGCTTTACATTCAGAAATCTTCACACAACTCATTTTCGAGGGTGTTTAATGGACAAGAAACAACAGCATTAAGCCTGGGTAAACATCCTGCTGCTGTAAAAATTATCAGAACACAACTGCATTCACCAGCTTCATACCTTGTCACTGTGTTTTCATTTCTGCTGAGCAAATGGCTAAATCCAGGAGAGAGGTTTTCTTTTGGAGATCGTTTTGGGCTGTATGTCACAGACACTGGTGCCAACATTATCTCTCTTCTTGCTGCAAAAGACAAAGGGTGTTTATCTACCTCATACTCCCCAGTGCAGTACCTCCCACTCATGTGCTTACAGCTTAAAAGAAATGCTCTTCAAAGCTGTCTACATGCTTATCTAAATTAGATGAAAAGTGCATCACAACATGGAAAAATGAAAATAAACTCAGAACTCTCACATACTCTGTGATTACAGACATGGTTTTTTTTCAGACTGTCAGAACAATGCAGAAACCCTGTCTCTGTTTTCCCTTCTAGAGCAGCTTTTAATGATTTAATTCTACTTTTTGAGTAACACACAAAGCAAAGCTGAGGAAAGCACTGACTGGGAGTGTTGGATTTCCTGTTGGCAGGAGGAAGGGACGATGACCTCTGGCCAGAGGGGGAGCTGAACCGTTTGGGTCTGTGCTGGTCTTTCCCTTTCTCTGGAGATCTGTTTGCAGACAAAGAAGTTTCTACAAACCCAACAGTCTGACGTCGAGCTGACGGTTCTAATTAAAAGAAAAAAAAAAGTTATTATATTAATAAATCTTTTTCAACACCAGAATTCACAAATACCCCCTGAACTCTGGTTTTTCTCCCTCATGTCAAGGTATTTGTGCTGTTTTGCTCAAGTCTCTCTTGCTACTCATGGGAACAGACAGCTTAACTCATGGAAATGGATCTTTGCAGTGAGGGAGAAATGATGCTGAGTTTATTAGAGAAACAGTGGAAATCAGGACAAAAGCATTTTTTTGGGAAAGGCTGGAGGAGCTGCCTGAGGCGAAGAATATAAGCTTTAAAGAAAGACTCAGTGTTTTCTCTAAATCAGCATTGTTACAGCTCAGTGCAGTCCCACTTCCTCAATTCCATTCCCATACAATACCATGGAAATTAAAATGGATGTAGAGCAGCCAGAGCTTTGTTAGGACTCCCTTAACTGTTTATAAATACTGAGATATTCTTAGAAAACACGACATTAACTCATCTCCAGCTTGAGACCTAAGAACAAATCTCTGCATTCCCCCCTATTCTAAACAAATCACTTGGATATCTGACTTTGAATTTTCTTAGGAGAACCCCACAAATTTGCATGCTAAAACTGTTTTTATCCCAGCACTGGAGCCTGATGGACTTGAATGCTGAGAATACCAAAGCCAAAAGTCATGCAAACGAAGAAAAGCCAGTAAAGACATGTTCAGGAATATAAAAATAAGAGTTACTAGCTGGTGCATCTTCTTTTTCTGTCTGTGTACCCCAATCTTTAAACACTTTTCCTTCTTCAAGTTCTTTAAAGGCCTTTATAATTGGTGCTTCTGACATCTCATTTTCTTTCTTTTCTATTGTGTTTGTTGAAGAATCTTCTTGTGAGGAATCTTTTTCAGGAGGAGAATGGTGCCTTAAAGAATGTGAAGTGGTGGAAGGAAAAAAAAGGAGATCAAGGGTTTTTTTTTTCTTTTATTTCATATACCCAAACATGAGCAGAATAAACAAAAACATGGAGAAATTTAGTTCAGATTTTAGTTTCATTCAGATTTCAGAAACCAACTCACCTGGAAGGAATATAGGTTTCTTCCAGCCTGTTGTCTTTGGGGCTTTCCTGGCCCTCCAAAGGCTGCCCAGTGAAAATGGAATATTCAGCTCCTGGTATCAACCACTTTCGCCTGCTGACATCAGGAGTTCCCAATTTGCTGTGAGAATAAAAAGCTTCAAAATCATGAAAGCTTTTGGAGTTTGGGGATTTTTTTAGTTTGTTTCTGTTTTGGTTTTGAAGAAAAACCTGTGATTTATTCCAGTAAACAGAAACAAATATAAAATAAACTTGTAAATACTGGGGGAAAAAATAACTGCTTCTTAAAACATGCTTGCAAAGTAAAAATAGAATATTTGGAAAAAAAGAAAACATATGTTGAGGTTTTAGTCTAAATTACACAATATGCTCAGAATGCAGAGCTCCACAAAGATCTTCCTGTAATTTAATGCTGCTTACTCAGACAAAGGTTTGAGTTGCAAGTAGATCTCAACTAATTAAATGAAAACATTTGGTGGAGATTACTGCAGTAGTTCAGAGCATCTGACCCCAGCTTTCCTTTGGATAACAAATATTAGAAAGATAAAAAAGAAGAAACAAAGAACAAGAAAAAGGCAGCACTGATGACCCGAGAGTGATATGTATCAACAAATAAGCACCAATTAGGGTATTATTACCTGGAAATAGAAAAGAAAAATGTGATTTCTGTACACAGGAAAGCAGATAATTAGGAAAAAAGGGTCTTGTTTACCCAAGCTATGAACTATAGGCACTATTCTGTAAATCTATCCTGCTGGGCATTCAATTGGAACAAGGCTTTCCTTGAGCCTCTGAGATCAGTTAGGGACAGATTAACTTTTAAATCCATATTGGCTCTTCTATCCCCCTCCCTGATTAACATGGTCTGCCATATCCAGGTCTTCTTTTTTCTGTTCATTGTTGAGGGGTCTGGTTCTTAAATACTAAAAAAGCTCTAAACAGAAATCTGTCTCTTTAATATATTAATGCATTAATTAATTCTGCCTGTGTAATCATCAAAATTCAAATCTCCCCAAGATGCTCCTGTTAAATACATCCAAATGGACACCCCCAAATCACATTCATTGTAATTTTGGGATCCACAGCATCAGTGCTGAAATGGGAGAGGAACTGAACAAGCCCTACCTGAGTAATAGAAACCAAAGGGGGACAAAGCTTTTCAGGCCTTTAAAACATAAAAAAAAACCTCAAACAACAAACAAAGAAAGCCAGAGCAAAGATCAACTTGAATTTCTTGAACATTAATTCCCAATTCAAACCAGAGTGTTCATTCATTGTAACTGAACTTCCACTCTACTCTCAGGGTACCTGCACAAACTGTATTTAGAACCATACCAAGCAGGAACCAGCCTTGCAAACCAATGGCACACAAAGAAAAGCTCCAATGTCTAATTGGATTATCAGATTGAATTCCCAAAATCTTCGTGGAATATGGTGAACAGTTGAGACCAGGCAAACACCCTTTGGGAAGAGTAGGGACAGTCAGAGATCCATTATCCAAATAATTTACTTGGGTTTAATAATTTCTTGGCACATCAAATCTCTGGATTACGTCACACATGTTTAATCCAGTCCAGCCCATGGACTGACCTCATCTTGATCCATTTTTAGCCAAAACATGTTAAAAGCTATTCCAAAACACATTGTTTTCATGTTTGAATGTTCACTTACTTGGCACAGGAGGTTCCTAAACGATTTTCACTTATATGGCGAAGTTTCAGTGCGTTTTCATGTTCCACCTGCTTGAGCTGAGCTTCAAGTTTTAAAATTGTCCTTAAAAAGATGCATTATGAGATTATTTAAATGGCATAAAAGAAACATCATAGTTCTTCAGAGTTTAGCTCATTTTTATTCAGATATTCTGGATGTAGCAGGAGAACAAGAGCAACTGCTGCATTTCTGTCCATGTACCTCTGTCTGTCTAAATATGCATATAAATATGTATTTGAATTTGAAGTTCAATAAATCAGATAATCTGGCCAGAAAGACAGGACCAGGAGATACTGCTGTGGAAGCAGAGAAGTAGAAAAAAATGCCTATCCTAAATTAATGAGATTTTTAGTTTGTACCAGTAACACAAAGGAATATGAAACACTTCATAAAATGTAATTAAACTTGCAGGATCTGCAGCCCTCACACTCTAGATGTTTAGGCCAGAGTTTGTATTTCATATTGTAAAAACAAAAATAAGTTTCACAGTTACCTTTTCAAATCAGAAATCTCTGTGTTTGCATCAAGCAATTTGTTTTCAGTTGCATTTAACGTATCCTACAAGGACATAAAGAAAAATGTAAAAAAACTCAGAAACTACAGAATGAAATAAAACCCAAGTAACTCCACAACAGTCCTGAAAACAACACATTAATTACACCATCCTATTTCAAAGGGTCCATTAAATTTCTCTGGCTTTGACTTTGCAGTATTTCTGCTGTCTGTGACTGGAAAATAATAGATTCCGTTTTCCTTCCTTCTCCCTCTAGGACTTTGAAGAAGGAAGTTATCACTAAAGATAAATATGGATCTTTCTGTTTGAGCTTCTTCAAAATATTTAAGTTAATCCAGCTAATTCCATGGCACATTGTCACCAAGTTGGTATGTTTGGGTTTTTAATTATCCACTGTGTGCCTACCTTTACTCTTTCATGTTCTTTTCCAAGGGACTCGTATTCTCCTAAAAGCTGAAACACAACAAAAGAACAAAAACCCACAGTGAGACCACAGTCAATTAACAGTTTTGTTGGCTGCTGTAAAATCATCTCAACAGCTTGTCTAACACATGCAGAAGCACTACAGGGGATACAAAATGTTCTTTAATAGTATTTGTTAAGTTCTTATCATCTTCTAATTGGAACAAAAAGTTATAGACAGGACAAGAGGAGACAGAGCTACTTATAGACTGTATTTCTAATTTTCAAATTCTTTGTCTCTAAAGAAACTGAATGAATGAACCACTAAAATTCCTCAGTGACTTTAGAAGTGACTTTGTCTTTTGAAATTTCAATTGTAAAAAAGAAGTTAAGGCATGAAGTAGCTTTTCCAGCTAATACTCATTCTCTGCCAATCCATTTAAACATTCCATAAAGCTCTTCCTGAATAATCAGAGGAACAATTCCTTTGATTCAGCCTAAAATTATGCACAATGAACAGTTTTAGCAAGTTGGGATGAGGTATGAAAAGTTTAGTCCATCTCCAACAAGTTTAACAGAGGAAAAATTACTTTCCGAAATAATTTCATGTAATAGCTTGAAAAATAAATTTAACTAAGAGGACTTAGAGTAATAAAATTCTGGAGACAGATTATAGCAAGGGTTACCACATCAAGTACACACATTCTGCCTTAAATAATTGTCTTTCAATATATTTTAGCTCCATAATGCCCCCCAACACCCAGCCTAGTAAGGAGCCAGCTGAATAATTTCTGTTTTCTTAGTTGTACATTAAGACTTCCCAGTTGTAAACTCAGAGTATTTTTCACACCCAGGACTTGCTGTCATCCCCCTGCCAACACCATTTTCTCACTCACATTTTGAAACATTTTGTTTTCCTCCTGGAGCCTTGTGTTTTTGTTGTCAGATAACTTGTAAGCCTTCTCCAAAGCCTCCTGCAGCTCCCTGAGCCTGGATTTCAGGCGGCTGATGGTGTTGTCCTTCTCCTTGTGGCTTGTGCGCATCTCCTCGAGCCGCTCCTGCAGCACTTTGGAGGTGTTGCTGACGGCATAGAAACGTCCTCTCCAATCTGCCTGGAGGCCAGAAAACATCCTTCAGAATGCCTGAAACATCCTTATTCCCTGGCAGATTATTTATTTCAGTTCGAAGAACAATCTAAAATCGCCTGGACAGAAAGCAAGGGTACCCCTCTACACAAACTAAACAAGATTTCTGCTCATTGATTTGATTTGGAAAGAGTGAAAATGAGGACTAAACCCATCAAAAATGTGTTTATTTTATAGGATTTAAAATATCTAGAGGTGAGGCCTCCAATCCATCTGATTTACTGACTTCCCAGCATAGAAAAATGGCTAAAGTGGATGGAATTAGTCTCTGCAGGTGTCTGACTCTGATGACAAAGTGTCCAACTTTCATGACAGAGTGTCCTGTTTTTGACTAATAAATGCAGCTATGCATTAATTTATGCACAAGCAAACAGGTCTGGCCTAGCTAAAAAAAACTGCAAAGATACCTAGAGAGAGTAGTTTAGCTCCAGCATAGGTGAGATTTCTTTTATCACAGCTCTAATAAGAAAGCCATTAAAATATAATCAATAAATAAAGAAAATTTAAAGAGAAACTTGATAAACACATCACAGTATTTCAGTCTTGGACTCTGATCCCTGCTAACATGGAAAAAAGTTCATGAGCAAAAGTGATGATGAAGCAGGGTGTCCTAAGAAACTCAGGTAGGAAGGTCACTGTGGGCTGTTGTCATATTTTAAGGGAAAGGCTGAAATGCTAGAAATAAAAAAGTATGGAAACAGTGATCAGCTAATTAATGAAAAAGTTCATTCTTTTACCCTTTTATTTAAAAAGCAACTTGATTTAAGAACATACACTTACCCTTTGATTTTCTAGCAGATTATTCTTATTTTCAAGGGCTTTTATGCGAGCACTTGCTTCATTCAGAGCTGCATCTAACTGGTCACACCTATTTAGAACACACAGATTACACCAATCCCTTGAAATTTTTAAATACTAAATCTACATTTTACAGCCTTTTTTCCTGTGGTGCCCCAGGGGGGTGAGCAGAAAACTGGGAACACACACATTTTGTGAGGTATTTCAGCTGTCTAAATTTGCAATTTGTGTTTTGACTGGCAATAATTATACAGGAATCACATCAATGTTCTCTGTACAGCAAACATTCAAGCTGCAGATAATGGAATGCCCAGCTGGGGCACACAGGGTAAAGTCACCCATGAATTCAACACCTGTGTCACCTGTGGCTGTGACATGGAAGGACAGGAGAGCACAATCCTCCAGCACAGATCATTCCATTACAAATTGCTCAGGAGTTCCTCTGCCTGCCAGCCATTCCTGAGGAAAGCTTGTACTGGCTCCAGCAAAAACCAGGTCCAAACACCACATTTGCTGTCTAACAATAGAGAACTGATCTTCACAGAAACATGGGATAGTTTGAGTTGGAAGGGACCTTAAAGCTCGTCCAGTTCCAACCCCTCTGCCATGGGCAGGGATTTTTTCCACAAGATGAGGCTGCTCAGGGCCCTGTCCAACCCCTTAACCAGGGATGGGGCAGCCACAACTCAGCAACTGCATTAAATTATATTTAACAGAGAAATATTTGTATCATAGATGCATGAGTGACATAAACTGTTTGAGATACTCCAAACAAGGATCCTCATTCTTTAAAATACAAAGAGAAAGACAAGAAGGACAAACAGTACCTGTCAGCAAGGCTCTGATTGATTTTCTTCAGGTCCTCAGATGCAGCAGCTCTATGGCTTGACTCCAGCTGCTGTTTTAAGCTCTGTATCTCAGAGTCATAGTAGGCTCGTAGATCAGCAATGTGTCGAGCATGTTTTTCCCTCAGGTTCTGCCTAATCCTATTTTCAATATAAGAATTAAAAAAAAAAAATTCCAGCCAGCCAAATGACCATGGATTCATTTGCACGTAATGAACTCAGCATATAAATGTCTCCTACAAAACTCTATTTGCATTCAAGCCAAAGCAAAGACAGCTTTGTCATCTAAGGCAGAGAAATCTTCACATTAATAGAGGTAAATATTACGATTACTATATACAAATAATATATACAAATGCAATACAAAGCTTTACTTTTTCACAAGCCCTCATATATGGAATATATGCCCTGTCTGCTTATCCACGTGCAAATCATGAGAGTTTCAACAGTGAATGGAGGATATTTATTTTTCCTGAGTACAGTAATTCTCTGCTTCTCCCACCATTTGATTCTAAAGAGGAAAATACTTCCCCCCAGAGCTCTGAAATTCTCTGCCAAATGAACTCCCTCACACAGCCTATGAGGGAAGGATGTATTTTTATGTATAAAAAGACATGACCAAGAGAACTCACATGTTTTGTTTGGTTTACTACTATTGTTTCATTCTTTTCATGAAAGTACCAACTCTATGACTTGCAAAAAAGAAATAATTACTTACTTTGACATTACCACAGGATCTTCAACAGATGCCACTGAAAGGCTGTAATCTGGCAAACTGTTGTCAGCACACTGAGTAACAGAAGATGGAGTTAGAGTCAGTGTTTCTTCCTCCTCAGTGTTGACTAAATTGTCACTGTCAGCATCCCTGAATGCCACTGGGAAGGGAGAGCCAGCCCTGTTTTCACTCAGGAAGGGTTGAGTTCTCCACAGGTCCAAGTGCACAGCTCTGCTGCTGGCAGGGTGTGTAGGAGAGTCATCTAACTGAGATGAATGACTTGTCTGTGAAAAAGAGTCTGTGTAACAATGACCTGGAAATGCAGGCTCTGCCATAGAGTCTGGAGAAAAGAGAGTAGAGTCTTCAGGAGAATTGAAAAAACAGGATCCCTGGTTCTGCTGGCCTGGTTTCATATGGAGGGTTGGGTCCAACGTCAAGATCTAGGAAATAAATTACAATGCTAAACAAATTCTGATTTAATTTCATTTACAAGAGCAAAATTTATCTAAAGGCATCAGTAAACCATGTAACATACTGCAGGTATTATTCTGAATATCATTACAATCATTTGCTAGTGACAAATAAAATGAAGGCACCTGTAACACTGAAATGACAATACACGCTCCCAACAACTGCAACTTCAGTTTCTAAGTTTCCATTAATAAAAGACATATCCAACATCTGTACCTTTCTAAAAATCTCTGAAAATTCAGCTATGCAAACTGAAGGACTACAATGTTTGTATGTTGAAACAGTAACTTTGCAGGTTACAAAAGCACTTCATCAATTATCTAAACAATACAGTAACACAGCAGCCACCATTACTGGGATACATCCAGGACTGAGGGCTGTATGAAAAAATAGACACAACAAAGAATCATTTCCACAACCTGTGCCTGCTCTGATTCAGGGGTGGAATGAACTCATCACATGGGCAGCACCCTGCTGCTGCCACTGCAGTTCCAGGTGCAGCTCACAGCTGCAGCCTCAGCAGCGGCAGCTCCGTCCCTGCCGCATCCTCAAGGTTGTGCAGCAAAGGTGCTTTTCTGCTCAGGCTGTTCTTGGAGGTTCTTTCAAGCTGGATCCTTTCCCAAGCTGCTCCATCCCTCGGCTGCTCAAACTGCTGTTCCAGCAGAACGCTGGAGGTGGCAGCAGGGGCCAGGCCATGCGAAACCAGCACAACATTTCCTCACTGAGATGTGAAGTAAAGAAACTAATGTTACCTCTGGTGGGTGACTTGGCTGGGAAGAAGGCAGAAAACTCTGGTCTGGCATCTGCTTGTTTTCCCTTTGTCTTTTATGATAAATATCCTTCAGTGATGACAACTTCCTTTCATCAGCAGAGGAAAACTTCAACAGGCAAAATCACTACATTACTTTTACTGAACACAATCCTCCAACCCAAAAAGAAATAAGCCAGTTCTGGGGTGGGTTTAGCTAACAAAGCAGTTCAGGCAGCTTTATTCAAAGCAGCCAGCTTCAAAAAGGGTTTTTAACAAGGCACATACACATTTAACATATCAGTTAGTCACTTTTCACTCCTATAAACAGTTTCTTTTGAATGACAAAAGGTCAGAAAATTCCAAGTGAGGTTAGTGGGGTACAGGAATAACGAAGAGCCAGGATATGTCAGACTGAGACAACAAAAGAGTTCTCACAGAGATTTTAACTTCTGGAGGGCTGGTTCTCTCCATCACAGGCAAAAAGCAAAGACAACAAGCAACTATACAACAGCTTTTAAACATGTACAAAGTTTACCTGAACTGGTGATACTTTTGTGGAGAAAACATCAGGCAACTCACTTCTGAAATTCTCTGGCAAAGTGTGATACATCTCCTTCTCATCTAACTTCCAGTATGAAAGTCCTGATAAGAAGAAATATCAAAAGGAAATTAAAATTACAAACTTCAGGCTCACAGCTGTAACACAGGAACAAAAATCCATTAGTAAAACGTTATTTTGTCAGTAACAAGAATGCTGTATTAGTTGAATCTTGAATTTACTGCTCAAGGATGTCATTAGAGCATTTGTTACCAGGCCAGGAGTTACAAAAATCTCAATGCAAAGCACAGGCAACACAATCAGTCTTACATCACACAGCACCAGCAACAAAAGCTATAAATCAGTTAAAACACACAGATCTGGTGTTCAAGGGGCAAATCCTCATTTACCACAAACTTTTATTTCTAAATATTTCAGTACAGCACTCACAACTGGTGCCACCCAAGGAATAATTCCAGGCAGCCACCTGATACTACAAATCCTTTAGTTTGTGCAGCACTCTGTAGCATGCAGAAAGACAAACTACCAGACTAAGAAGGATGGCCCAAGAGGAACAGACACAGCCTCAATCCCACTTCAATTTCTTAAATGTGTCCCTCTCTCAGTGGCTTGTGAAGAAGCAATAATTATACACAGTTTGCATGGCTCTATCTCTGTGCCCCTGTTTGTTACTGAAATGAATCCACCCTGTTATAATCAAAATATGTGAATTAGTTGTCTGGCTTTGATTTAAAAAGATCAAAAACCACAACCCCCAAACCCATGCAAACCCACCAACAACGACCCCTCACACACACACCCCCCAAAACAACGAAGCCAAACCTTACCAAAACACAAAAAAAGCAACCCTCCCCCCAAAATTAAAGAATCACCATGTTACACACTGCATTATTTTGATCTTGTCTATTCACACATTTGTTGCATCATGCCCTTGGCTTACAGGAGTTCTGCCTCTATTACCATGAACTCCTGTAATTACCACACCATTGATGCTAGTATTTGATACCTTACCATGATATTAACAGTAATTCCATTATGAAACAGTTTTAAACACGAAGTTCAGCTTTGAAATGCTGAGAAATTTGGAAAAAAACCCAACTGCTGCATGTCCTACATCTGCCAGCAGCAATGCACAGGAGCTGCCATCAGTTTGAAAACAGGAGCAAGAAGCAGAATTAATGCTATAGCAAAGCTTGTCAATGCTTAGATCCTCCTCACCCCCCTGAAGTTATTGCAGATGTATTCCAGTTAGAGTTTTAAAAGTGAGAATCCAAAAGAAAGAAAATTAAAGCACAAGAAATTAACTATACCTGAAGCTTCTGACACTATGGAATTTGGACTTTCCTTGGGTTGATTGAGGTAAAAAGTGTATGGTGGCAAAGCAGCATCAGCAAGGTTTGTCTAAAATTACAATGGAAAAACAAATTCAGAAGAAAAATCACAAGGCCAAGAATAAAAAAAGCAAGGGTATGATTTTTTTTAATTGCCCGTAAATGTTATTAGTCTTTTTAAGCAAAGAGATTAAATACAATTATATAGCATGATCCAAACCTACAGAATTTATATCAGGGTAATCATAGCCAAAAGTGGAACTGAGCTAAGCCACATAAATAAGGTATTTCCTAAGAGATGTGCCTGTGTTTTTGTGCTGAGCAAAGTGGTAAATGCCTTAACACACAAAGAATCCTGTGTGCCAGAAGAGGCATCACCAGCTGAAATCAAAGACCCATC
The DNA here is from genome assembly GCA_025920805.1 of Petroica traversi. Lineage (NCBI taxonomy): Eukaryota > Metazoa > Chordata > Aves > Passeriformes > Petroicidae > Petroica > Petroica traversi. The sequence goes on from JAHLSL010000041.1 coordinate 9,700,749, forward strand.
AAAAATTACAGGGTACAATAAATTACTATGACCTGAAGCCTCAGTTGAGAATGAGGCCATCATCTCTACAAGGAGAGAGCATGTGCCACTCAGGGAGGTGTTAAGACAAAAATTAGACAATGAATAAAATAAGCCAAAATAGCTCTATGCCTAAGTGTGGAATGATCCAAGAAGTAAACTTGGCCCACACAAACGTTAAATATGTGAATGGGAATTCAAATGCTTAAAATATGAAAGTATATGCTGAATGAGAACATGCTGTAACTCTGAAAAAATACCAGTTACAAGAATAGCATTAGAAAAGCATAATGAAGTAAAAAGAGACTTACATTCTCAACTGGTAATCTCTTCACTCTCTCATTTTCTTGCATAGAGTTCACACATACTTCATCTGCAGTTACTCTTTTTGGCTGGGTTTGTTTCAGCTTTTGTGCCCATGATGTTAGAGATTTACTGGATGGTAAGAAACACACATACATACACCTTAAGGTATTTCCCCTAAATTATCTACAACAGCTGAACACTGCAGATGCAGATCTACATCATTCAGAAACACCAGGCTAAATAAATGCATTTATCCACCAAGCAGCTGAACATCAAAAGGCTCCATTCAACCCAGACATTTTCCCAGTGACCATCAGCAAAACTGAATTAATAAATTAACCCATTTGCAAAGTTTATCATTTACCTGGGTTTCTTCCCACGTTGATCTTCATCAGCATCACGTCCAAATCCAGCGGGAAAAACCGAAACATCCCTTCCCGACGATCCATTTTCCTCTGCTTTTTTTGCCAAAAGTTCTCCTTTATTTAGAAGGCAGTCTGCCTCAGCCTGCAGCCCTGCCCCGCGGGGAGCTGGCTCGGTGCAGTCCGTGCCCCGGCTGTGGCCGGGCTGGGCAGGGCTCAGCTCGCACGTGGACAGGGAGCCGTAGCCGCTGTTCATGGAGGCCTCGCTGCCCGCGCGTTCCGGCCGCGCGTCCCGGGGCTGCGCTTCCCCTTCCCCGCATCTCAGCCGGCTCAGCCCCTCCTGCTCCTCAAACGCCTCCGAGCACATCCCCATGGGGCTCGCCAGGGGGGGAAAGGTGTCCGTGGGCTGGGCAGGCAAAGCCCGGCTCCTGCTCTGCAGCCTCACCAGCTGCTTTATCTCATCCTGAATCAGCTGCATGGAATGGGGAGGGAAAAGAAGAATTTCCTTAAGGTCCTGCCACAAATCACATTCCTATTGTGATGTATCTTTGATTCACGTTATTAGTGGGAGATTTAGAGTGTTTATTCCATGTAACTCCCAAGTTTTCATGTGCAGACATCTCATGCATAAAGGAAATAAATACATACTGTGCATAACAGTAAAATGTCCATGAGAACAATCCTTAATTCCATGCAGTGAATTACGAGTCTCAGTCGTCATTTGTTCATGTAAAAAACATGCATGAATGTATTCACTAATTGCCCTCAGAACTACAGTTACCTACCAACCACCTAAAGAAATCCAAACTATCCAGGTGTTTGGCTAAATCTAGGTCTGAAACACTTTTTCACTTGGATACATATTTTTAAAGATTGCAAGGATGCTTTAATGGAATTATTAACCATTACTGTATTATGAGAATAGGAATAATGTACCTCTGCAAGATCATTTGCATAAAACTCGACTTTAAAAAACCCAATTTAGATATTAAGATATTAGGGTAATCTAGAAAGTTCTACCTTTTGATTGTTTTGGTGTCTGATGGAGTGGAGCAAACCCTTAACTGGATCATTAGATTTAACAGGTCACTTGATCTTTAGTCTACAACGTCTGAAAAGACTTATTTCAGTATATTAGATAAGTAATTTTTTTAGACTTTAAAGTTTTACAGTTGTGCACTGGCAATACTGAAGCAGGTCTGAGAAATAATTCATGCTTTTGCCAAGGGCTGTGAAAAGATTTCACATTTGTGCCCGTGACCAGCACTTCTGCAGAGCTCAACTGAGATCACTGAACTGCAGGAGCACACAACTCTTGCACATGACCAGACAGAGCATAAAATTGTTTTCAAGAACATATTTCAAACTTATTCCCTCAGGAAAGAAAGAAGAAAAAAACTTGCAATTATTTTAAGAACATGAAACTCATGTTTTTTTCACAGAACTATAGTACATTACTCACAAGTGAATTGCAACTGGAGAGCACAAATTGAACAAAAATGATTTATTCTCTTAAAAAAAGAAATAAAAAAGAAGGCTTAATTTCAGAGGAGCCTACATGTAATGCTAGTCAGGATCAAGCCTCAGATTTTTGATTAACTTGCAACAGAACAAGCAATTGAATTTCAGCATTTCTCTGACAAAAATAACAAACAAACAAAAAACTTGGGATGAAGTTTCCTTCCACCACAAAGATTTGTGCTCTGCTAATGATTTCAGTCATGACTGCAGCAATCATTTGTATTTTAATTCTGGGATCCAACTCTGTCAGGAAGGCAGGGAAGGGAGAACAGAAGGAGAAGAACAGAACTGGAGTGGGGGGAAGGAAGATCAGATTCACTGCTGACATTTAATCTTTGTCATTAATACCCGTGCATGAAAAGTGAAAGGTTCCTATTCCAACGAAATTCCATTTTTACTTCTTTTTGCATAGTCACAAAAAATAGAAAAATAAGATGTGCTTTCTACAGCTTCGGGATTGTAATTTTGTTTTTAAATTCTCTTTGATAAAGTCTGATCTTGGGATGACTCACAGGTGGTGACCCACAGCTTGTCCCTGGCACACTTATCTTTTATTGCATAGATCACACAAGCCAAGGGCTGACCCCACTGATTCCAAAAAGAACTCAAGGTCTTTTGATCCCTATTCTCAAATGGGTGAAGATTTTTATAAGCACAATTGGTCTTGAAACCCAGCACAGAGCAAACCTCATCTCAGAGTCATGTCAGTGCTGAGGCAGCACCCTGCTTTTCTACCACAAACAGCAGATTATAATTTTTTTTGTGTGTCTTTTTATCACTCTCACTAGAATGTGTTGAGTTGCCTGTGTTTTCACTGGGCCACTGGCACACCAGTGTGAGCTTGGAATAGCTCCATCTATTTTATTTAATGCATTCACACAACTCATTATAGCTGTGGGGTTTGGTATTTAATGTGTATTTATCTGCCTTTAGAGTTGGTTTGGTATTTATTGTGGCAATCCATGCAGTTAGTAAGTCCCTGCTAACACCACACCCTCAGCTCTTCCAGAGGTAGCCTTTCCTATTAAAAAGTAGACAAAAACCAGCAAAGCCAACACGATGGATTAGTAAAGACTGTGATCAGCAACAAGTGAATCAAACCACTACAGTAAGAGGAAGGAAATACAAGGGTAAGGAAACATGGAAATAACAAGAGGGGAGGGAGGGCAGGAAGGTGGGGAGGTGAGGCAGGAGAAACAGGAGATAGGAGAAAAGGACAGTACCTCTTGTTAATTCAGTTCAGGAACTGTTGATTACTACTAGTGTGGAGGGCATCAGGAAAGGGAAGGGAAAAACAGCAACCAAAATGATGAAGATATTAAGTATTATATATTTAAAGTATTACTGTCTGTTATATACACATATACATCTCTTCTAATGGACAAATGGGGTTCAGCAAAAAATATGAACCTTCACTTGGGTTATTTTTCATTTATGGTTTTCCTGGGCTATATACTCTCTGGATGAGGGGATGATAAGTTATATAACATTTTTTTAATTAAAAGAAAACTCTCAGAATTAGAAATTATACAGTCTAACAGTTAACAAAAACCACCTTGTACCTACAAAACCCCATTATCGCGTGAGCATTCTGATCAAAATGTTTGTGAAAACAAAACAATTGAAAACAAATAATGCACAAATCACTCCTGAAATGGTTCCTACCAGTTACTTCATTAATTAGCCAAGGCTGTCTAAATATGCATCCTTTAAACAGCACTCCAGTCATCCACTTCCATTAACTGCCTCTCTGCATTGTTTTGGAGGAGTGTGGGGCTGAGGGAAGGAAAAAACTAATTCAGCCTTATCCACCTCCATGAACAGTCACTACTTACTTGGATTTGATGGTGGAACTGCTCTTGCTGGGCTACTATTTGCTCCTGGCATTGTTTTTCTACCAGTCTCAGTAGCTGTAGCCACCTTGTCTGTTAAATTCACAAAGTAAAATAATTAAAACACAGCAATATTGCACCTCTTACCTCTTTTCTCTGGCTACAAATAGTTTTGCAATCCTATCCTTGGGTGTTGATATAATAAAAAGTTGAGTAACAGCACTGTGCTTGCCCACCCCACAGCACATTCTGCCCCCACCGTGCCAATCAATGGAAACTAAAAGTAGGAATAGCTGCCAGCAAAGAATAGTCAAATTCTGGAAGGGTTGATTCCAGTTCCATTAATTACAGGCAATTCTAAAACTGAGAATTAAACACCCCTCTGTCCATTCACTTCAAGAAGAAATTTCCCCTCAGCAAATCAGCTAAAGGTCGTGATGCAGTAATAAGATTAGTGGAAACAAAAAGATAATTTTAAAAAATCAAATATACTGCATTCCTGAAACGTGGCAAAAACTGATGTTTAAAACTATTTAATGCTAATGTTTATGGAGCCTGGTGCTCAAGGCACAGGACACGGGACACAGACATCAATATTCTGTTCCTGGAGGTGTTAAAGAGAACCCAAATTAAGCATCTGTCAACACACACTTGGATGGATCCCAGCCAGAAGCTCAAAAATTCTGCAGGAACAAGCCTGTGGTGTGGAAAACTGATGCTCCTTATGATGACTAAAAATAATGGTAAAATTTAAAATACAATAGGATGAAAAAACGTTCAAAAAAGTGTTTGGGAGAATTAATTCATTGAAAGTACATCATTATACTTGGTTTAAATCTGGAAACAAACTGATCACCTACACATCTTTACAAAAGGAATATATAAATAAGCCAAGCAAAACAGAACCATTTTTAGGAGAAAAACCTTCTAATTTCTAGGATCACTTCAGACCAGTTTGATGGGATACAGTTTGAATGGTTTAAATTTTTCAGTTCCAACACTTGCTATCTTTATCCTAACTTTGGGGGAAAAATACTCAGATCCATATTATAAAACACTATGATGCAAAAATAAAATATTGTAAAACACTAAGATAAAATTGCAGGAAAATCCAGCCAGGTGATTAGTTTATATATTATAAAAGGACCTGTCCCATCATGAAAAATAAACACTTTTACAGATCTTGCTGCTGAATCGTATCATTAGATTTGTCTTCCAAAATGCCAAGCAAATACATTAATAGCATTTTTTTAAAAATAAACCTTAACATCAAATACCTCACAGTTCCTCACAATTTCCAAGTCAGCATGTCCAATGTTCTGGATATCTTGCATAAAGGAGGCAAGCAGCTCAACAGAACCAGGCTTTAATGAGCACCTGGTATTCCCTGAGTAACCAGAAACTCCATTGGGATTGGATGAAGGACTTCTAGTGAAACACAAGGAAAACCAGTTCCATTATTTATTGTGTCAGCTGTACAACACAGTGGCCAAAACAATACACTATATATGCTAGGCTGCTAGAAGAGAATTATACACTCAATTTACATTGGGACTCTCAGCTTATTAAAATAAAAATTTCACCTTAATACCAATATTATGTGAAGGCACGCTCACTAAGCAAAACCAAAATAATAACAATATTTGTTAGTGATTCCTTCAGCATGTTACCTGTTACAATTCAAGTTACAGACAGAGCTGTGGGTGTTTCTGACATCAGAGTCTGCAGAGGACAAAGGGGTTTCTTCTCCAGAATTCACCACATCGCAGTTTTCCATATCTTAGCCCCAAGTATGACATCACCTTGAAAAGAGACAGAAATAAGCATCACCCTCCTGCTTTAAAAAAACAATTGACTTTATTGTGTGAAGAAACAGAACTGGAATTGAAGAAACAGTTGTGTCAGCCAAACCACCCCAGAAAGTACAAAAATTCCACAGCCAGGCTCCCTCCCTTCTCCTGTGCCACCCCTGCAAACAGGGGCTGCTCAGTCAGCCTTGGGCCTCTGGGCCTCCCAAAAGTCAAAAAGATTCCTAACCCATCCAGGCTGGGCTGTAAAGGATGTCTGGATGCACAATATTCCAGGTAAAACCGTGTTGTTTGGGTCTGATGGGTTGTTTTTTTAAAAATCTGGGGCTCCACAGACCACGTGCAAGGTGTGAAATCTCCTATTATCGATGTATTTAGATGTGACTGAGGATCTGAACCCTCACTGGAAGAAAAACCCTCGCCAAAAATAATAAAACTGAGACCAATTGAGTTAGATTGGGGTCAACCGATTCTGCCATTTCTGTGTGCAATATTTGGCTTATTTTTTTCGCATATCACTCCTTTCATTGTGATTATGTAACATTAATCCAGAAAGCTTTGAAATCGTCGTGAGCTACATTTCTGACCAATTAATAAAACAACCAAAAAAAAAAAGGAGTCAAACAAGAATCCCACACTGGTTAAAAACAGCAGCTGGTTAACTGAAAGCATCATAAATAAATAAACACACAATACTTGGGCCACAGTCTTACAGCACTCAAAGCAAACTGGTTGTAGAGAGACTAAAACATTCTTCCAGTTTGCACTTTCTACTGAGAAAACCCTTGAAATACATTAATTAATCAGTTCTTACACAGGGCTTATTTCAGCATCTTCCACACCCTGGTGAATTCAGCCTGTGTTCTAACACTGAAGAAAAACCTTATGACATTTCACGGATGGAGAGCAAAAAGAGACATTAAGAAACATCATCTTGGTAGTCTGACAATGCCAAGAATAAATTCCTGCTGCATTCCTTCCTCTTTACAGGGCTTACCAAGACACGCTGATGGGTTTTACAGATTCAAGCTTTCATTATTTGCAAGTTCTTAGAGATATATCTCTAATAGTTTCAGAAGTATAAAATATTTTCACCAGAAGGAAACTAATGGATAGCTGCCCTATTTTTCCCTGTTTTATTGGAGCCTGCTTGGCTTCAGGCAGAAATGTTTTTTGGGTACTCACTCACTATCTCCTCTGGGTAGGGCTGAAAATGCCATAATTGGAATGAAGTTACCACAGACACACACATCCCTCTGGCAGAGCTTCTTGGGATAAAGGAAAGAAGAAAAACAAGGCTTTCTTCTTTTTCTAGAGGTCAGAGGTCTGCACAGCTTGGAGGTTTATCGGGCCGCTAAGCTGAGAGCTAAAGCTGAGCCTGGGAGTGCCACTGGAGCAGAGGATGGGGGCTGCATCAGTCACCCCCAAATCCCCAGGATGGACTCACCGGTGGCCTATCTCAGCAGCACAGCAAATGGGTGGGGCTTAGCTGTGACACAGGCTCGTTTCATAACCTCATTAGAAGCTTATTCTCGATTAAAAAAATAAAAATATTAGGGAGCTGTAACCGTGCTGCGGGAGCGCTGTCATCCATCGATCCCGCAGCACAGCGCGGTCCTTAAACGGCCACGCCGCTGCAAAAAGGGGCACGATCGGGAAAAAACAACCTGCGAGGTGTTTTTAACTGGGAATTATCCCTGATTTCGAAGCAAACGGCGGCGCAGACACACACACAGCCCGTGAGGTTCTGCATGGCTTCCTGAGCCAGCCTCGATTCCTTCCGATCCCTCGCAGATCCCGAGCGGTGGCAGGGCCTCCCCGCCGCCGGGCCCCCTCTCCCCACGGACCCTGAGGGACCCCCAGGAGGCCCAACGAGCCCCGGGGCGGCAGCGCCTC
>JAHLSL010000041.1:9708891-9726443 GCA_025920805.1 Petroica traversi
CGGTTCCGTTCTCGGTTCTCGGCTGCTCCCGAGGCCGTTCCGAGCGGCGATCCGAGCCTGACTCCAGCCCGCAGGGCTGCCGGCAGCCTGGGGGGTCCGCGGCCGGGCGCTGCGCTGAGGGAAATTGAGTAAATTCTGTATTTTCTGTGTTTCTCCTGCTTTAGAGTTGTAGTGCCGAGCGGCTGGCTGAGAGGGATCGTGATTTTTTTTACCTTTTCAAGAGTTTTCAGTCCTGGTTTCAAAACGGGCTCCCCTAAGTCGGTAGAGCTGTATGAAACCTGTTTCTTTCTATATATATCATATATATTTATATATATATTATAATAATCTTTATTAAGGCTCGTTCAGAACTAGGCAGAAATGTTGCTCGTTTTTCTGCATGTAATCTTCATTTTAAAATGTTACTGACTTCTGTAGTGGCTGTCAATAAAAGTTTTCTTTTGATTATTTTTTAATTTCAACAGTTATGTCCAAGTTTTGTTTATTGCCAAGTTGCACTTCTTCACACACTGAAGTGTTTTCTTCTGAGTCAAATAAAATATTTAAAGCATAACAGCATGTACTGTTTTAATTGACACTTGACATCAGTAGGGCCTGGAATTCCTCATTATCCATGAGGAAATGCACACTTGCAGGCACACCTTTGTGCCTTTGATAATAATCTTATTAATATCTTGATCTGGGGAAAATCATGTTCCCAGTGAGACTGTACAGGTCAGACTACAAGACTGAAATAACCTCTTTTCCCCCCATTGTTTAAGTTTTTTCTTGTTATATGTTTAGTATTTTCCAGGTTTTTGGTAGGACTTTCATTTACTATTTTCCAGATCCCTTTCAGAATATTTTAGGAAACACAATTGCATTGAGAACCAAAACTCTATTCAGCATGGTAAATATTTAAGGGCAAATGCCTGTGAAACCAGTTCAGATAGCCTTGAAAATAAATCTGAATACTGAGTTACTCTTCAATATTTGTGGCTTAAGTAGCTCATCTTAAAACAAGGATTCTCATGGTAAATTGCACTCTCCCATTCCAGGTTTCATTCCAGAGAAGCCGTGTCCTCATTTCTGTGTGAATGTTCCAAGTTTTTGCATTCTTACTGAGAGGGGTGCAGACACCATCATGGACAAGGTGCATTTTGAGGAAGCAGCAGCTCTCCCTGCCCAGCATTCCCTTGTTTCAGGCAGCAAGAAAAAAGAACTCTTTGAATCTCCTTGAACTAACTGAGGCAGAATTAGAAGAACATTTTGTAAGAGGTGATGGTCCAGGAGGTCAAGCCACAAATAAGACAAACAACTGTGTTGTCCTGAAGCATATTCCATCTGGGATTGTAGTGAAGGTAATTGTGTTCTGTTTTATTGAGTGACAAATTGCAACAGGGCTTGCAAGTCTCAGAGTAAAGCATCATCACAGTGCAGATGGCATGGAGGAAAAGTTTATAAATATATTGTAAAGAGTCGCAGCAAGAAGCAGCCTTGGCTGTCAGCAGATAAATAAACTTGGGGTCAGAGCTGCTTTTCCTGGCTCTGCCACCCAGTTACAGTTCTGTAGTTTTTAACTGAATGAATCTTCATTGTGGCTGCCTTCTGGTGGCAGCTGTCACAATCCTGTCCCTCAGGGGAGTTAGAATCTCTTCCTGAGCAAGTTGATCACACTCACTCTGCAGACCCTTTTTAAGCATTCCTCTTACCTGCTTCTTGTGGATTAATACCTTGGAATTAATCTTTGCTTCCTGTCACAAAGGGAAGACATAGTTAAGTTAAACTCAAGCAGCTTTCCAAGGAAATATGGGAAGCATTAAAGATTAACCCAAAAGCCAGTCTGAGGAGTTACAGTAGCAAATAATTATTAAAATGTAACTTCTGGATTTAAAAGTTGCAGCTGTTACTGATGGGAGGATGCTCTTAGCTTAGGGAGGAGGGGATTTTCTTTACTGTAATGGTAGAAATATATAGACTGAAAGGGAAAACAGAAGAATAAACACATTGAAGTTTCAGTAAAAATGTCCTTTGTGTTTCTTCAGTGTCATCAGACAAGATCAGTGGAGAAGAACCGAAAGATTGCCAGAGAAATCCTGCAGGAAAAAGTTGACCTTTTCTACAAAGGTGAAGACAGCGATGTTTTTAAAGAGAAGAAAGCAGCAGAGAAGCAGAAGCAGGAGAAAAAAAGAAGAGCAAAGGAAAACCTAGAAAGGAAAAAGCTTTTTAAAGAGATGCAACAATTGGATAAGGAATAAATATGAGAAATACTGACTTGCCCTAGCAGGGTGAGAGAGTTGTTTGTCATTAGACCTAAACCCAGTTTTCCAGCTAACAAATGATGTAGGGCTTCATAAGCACAGCTCAAACCCCAGGTGCTGACCTGCTGTTCCTGTAAAGCTGAGGAGATAAAAGCACTCATGTATTCCTGCTTCTCCCTGCCATCATCTCATTAATCACATTTAGCAATCAGTTTTTCTGCCAAGTTCAGAAGATAAAAGAATCCTTGTTAAAGAGGAGCTATAAGCTTCCCACCATTGTTAACACAGACCAAAAAAATCAATAGATTTCCTTCTGTGCAGATGACACCTTGGGCTGCTTTGCAGGAGCCCCAGCACATGAGAACAGCACTAAAAGGTTCTCCCTCCCCATCCTTCCTCAGGCAGTGCCTTCAGTGACATAAATCCTTTGCAAACTGTTTGGGTATCCAAGTTTGGATGCTGGTTGTGATGGTGTGAGCTGAGCTGCTGATGGAAGAGACCCCAGTCCTGGCTCAGATGTGTCAGCTGAACAAATGCTCTGAATAAAGCTGAACCAGCAGCTTTGCAGATCCTGCCTGGAGTGGTGCTGGGCACTGGGGCACAGGGAGGGCCCTCCTGCAGGTGAGGGATGGTCACTCCTGGCCCTCCAGTTCAGGGGTAAAACTGAGTTGTTACAGATAAAGAATGACCTGTGTTGGAAGCTGCTTTTCAAGGCAACAGAGTCCAGTTCATCCAAGCTGTGAATTAATTAATTAGGGTTGTTTATTATGTTTGTGTTGTGCTGCAGTTCAGCTTGGCCATGTTGGTACCTTCACTCATTTTGACAGTTTCCCATTTTATAGGAACAAATGCAGCTGCATTTCCTTTGTCACCATTAACCTGAAGCCATTCCTGAAGTACATTTCTCCTGGTTTTATCCTGTTAACATCTCCAACTGCTTAACCAGAACTTCTCTTTCATTTTTGGGCAGCACCCTCACCAGCTGCCACCAGGTTTTGGCCTTCAGCAAAAACCCAAAGCCAAAGATGGATTTTGAAGGCAACAGAGACTTCTAGAACTTCACCTCCTTCTCCCAGAGAACGATTGCTCCCTGTGCCATGGATGGAAAGCTCCAGCAATTTGCAGACCCCTTCCCTTGTCCTTTCCTAAACTCCTGCATGAAAATTAAATTTTTAACTGCAGACAGTTCTTGCTCCTGGAGGATCAATCTGATTAAAGTGACTGTACATAGTTTTAATACAAACTGTTAATGAAAATAAGCTTTATTACGTCAAGTAATAAATACATACAAAGATGCAAATAACAGTTTTAGTAATTTATCTAGAATGTTCCTTTTTGTCTTTTTTTTTTTTTTTGCAAACTTTAAAATGAAATCTCCAGCCTTAATGTAGAAATTAGCTTTCCAGGACCTTGTTATTATTTAATAGGTTTCCCTATTTTCCATATAGCTCATGCACTTTAAGTGGACTTCAAAGCACTAACAGTCATGCAAATGTTTATGCAAAATGAACAAAAAAAAAAGGAAAAATAAGAGAAGGAGGTTATTTCTAAGCAGGGTCTATGCTGTATGACAAATTGTGACTTAGCAGACTACTAGGTACAGCATGCTATTCTGCATTTATTTAAAAAAAATCCTTAGAGCTTATGTCAAACTTTGAAAGATTGACGTTTTGGGGATAAGTGAACATAGTCAAAGGAAAAAAAAACAGATGAGGCTGTGGCTGGATAAGAAGAGAACTGAAATACAGCCTGGGAAAGAAAGAGCATTCCTCTGCATGCACTTCAGTTTCCATGTTTTAGAAACATTTTAGGGAGTTTTAATGTCTTTAGAAAATGCAAACCCTCAGTAAGTTGAAAAATCCTTGTTTGGTTGGTTTTTTTCATCCTTAACTGTACATTTTTGCAAGGGCAAAACAAGAAGGGTAAAACATTCAAAATAAAGGAATTTTTCTGAATGTTTCAAAGAGTCAAAAAAAGAATAAGTGTTACTTTTTCATCATGAGGAGATGGAAAACCTTGCAGCTGAAGCAGTGGGCTAGGACCTTGCGTTTCGTTCCGTCTCGGCCAGGCATTCCCGGACTAATCCTCTAGCATGGATAATGCCTGCAAAAGAATTGGACATGTTTTAAATCATCCCATTCAGGCCACCCTTGCAGTGACAGTGCTCAGAAAGGTTTATGTATTTCTGTCCCCAGTTGCCAAGGCTACCACAGAAGGCCTCAGCAAAGGGGGACAGCCCTGCTTCCCAAACATCAGCTGCCACTGAACAAGTCTGCCCTCACAAACTTGCATTTTTAAATTGAAAAGGGACTGAGCAAGGATCAGAACACAGTAAGATTTGTTAAGTCTGCAGTGGCAGGAAGATCTTAATGTGCAGTGTGGGCCTCTTTAAAATCAAAGATTTAAGGGAAAAAAATTCTTACCTACCGGTGAGTTATTTTGCCACAGTGGAGTGAAACAAATTACAAAGTTATTTGGGGAGTCATTTTAGCAAGTTCTTAATGCTTTGGGATGGTTCTCCTTTGAGAGGATGCATCAAAATCCAAGCCATCATAATATTGCCTAAAGACAAGTTGTGTCTCATGTAAAAATAAGAGATTTTTTTTTATGGTGTGTGCAGAAAGTTACCTCCTAACCCTGGCTCAGCTCCCAGTGTAAATCATCACTTTTCATGCTGCTGTTTCTACTCTCATCTGATAGACATAATGTGGAATTTTCCACTACAAGTCCTGTTGCCTTGAGTTCCAGCAATCTGGACCTTGGTTCTTAATCCTGGAACTGAATGTAGATGCATGCTCAGAGAGCTGCTGAAAGAACAGAGCTCGAGATAGATGTTAAATTGAGAGATGGACAGATTTTTCTACAACAAAGGAGGTTTATATTTTGCTGACTAGGCAAGATAGAAGGTGATTTCTCTGCTCAATCATGCTCCTTAACAAGGGGGAGCAAGGGCAGTAGGGCAATAGATGAGGGTTAATCTCTAGAGATAATGGCTCCTGTTTCTAGAAGGCTGCTAGCCCAGATCACAGCAGCAGCCTACTGACCTGGGAGGACTTGATGAGTGAGGGTTAAACTGCCACGGACAAGGAGAGCTGCAGCTGTGGGATGCAGAAACATGAACTCAAAGCAGAGTGTTAGACCTGGATGTGGTGGCAGGATGCCCAGTTCATGCAGCAGAACTACTCTGAATAATGTAGAACACTGGGAATTTGGCCAGTTTTGGAGGTCAGTAGCCCCTGTGCTTAGGAGAGGGTGGAGCTGGGGACAGGGATTTTATCCAGGGATAACCTCGGTGGCCATGGAGGCGGCTGTCACATGGCTACCCTGGATCACTTCTGCTCTCACACTTGCACATGCTCCTTCAGCCTTCAGGCTCCCAAAATGGAAAGAGAGGTACCTTTGTGGCCAAAAGGTGGCAGCAAAAAGTATTTATTTAGGATTTTGTGCAACACAAGCAAGTCACAGTGGCAGCATTGTATCTTAAACCTACCTTGCTGCGGGAGGCAGCAAAGCAACTTCTTCCTCACTGAACTAAACCATCCAGGCCAGACAATGCCTGCATCTCCCGTGGTCTCTCTCAAGCTGTCCCCATTAGCCTGTTGCCATTCATGATCTATTAATACTGACTCAGGCAATGCAATAAAGAGAGACTCCAGCAACATTGATTTTAGCTGGGCCAGATTCCACTTACCACTCATCAGCAGACTTTATTGCATCCTTTCCCAGAACAGCTACTAGTCATTTTATTGCATGTCATGGCAGATATATTACTCTTCCATAATGGGTGAGCCTTAAATAAAGCTTTGTAGTCTTGGGTAAGTGTAAGGGGGATTTGCAAGGTGCTGAAGTTAGTCTGTTACAATAACATTCCCATTCCGGGTCGAATGCATGAGCCAATCTCAGCACAAGGAGCACAGGAAGGGAGGAAAAAGTAACCAGGTCATGCTGGAGAAGGACAGGAGTGGCAGTACAACTGTTGTGTGTGACCTTTCAGGGTCATTTCAGGAGCTGGAGTAGTGGAATGTCCCACTGCTCCTTCAGAAATATCCCTGCACGTCCCCTGCAGAGGACAATGTCAGGCTGATGTCAGCAGTGGGGCATGCGGGGGTTTCTTTTACACTGCAAGGAAAGGGCATTTATTACCCCTTTTAGCTGACAAAGCAAAGCTGGAGAGACTCATCAGCCAGCCCTAAAAGCTGCTCTGTCCCTTCCTAGTGGGCTTTTAATGACATGCACTTGACAGCAGGTAACTGAGCCGAGGCAGCCCCACTCTCCTCTCCACAGAGTTCTGTTCATGTTTGACATCTCTGTCTCAGCAGCCTTCCCTGATACCTTTTTGAGGTTTTTTTTTGTAGCTCTTTTCTCCACCAGCCTCAGTGTGAAGTACCACAGTGTTGTATTTCTTTAGGCAAAATGCACTTCAGTGAAGTTTCCTGGGCCAAGTAGATGGGAGATGTGTATGAGAAGCAAATAATGCTGGGCTGTGGATTTTGGAGAGTGGTGAGGAAAGGGAATTAAGAGGGCAAATAAATCACCAGGAGAATTTATCCATTAGGGGTTCCACAATAAGGTTTGAGTTATTCACTAAAACTCCCTGTGTGCACATGAGACACTTTTTGTCACTGTTTATCTGTCAAATACTGCACAGACAGAGCATCCCAAGGTTTCAGTTGCTGGTTAATATTCCCACTTCCAAGAGGAACTCAAACTGTCTCCTTTCAAAGAAAACAGTCGTGAAGCTGTATACAACTCGGTGCAAAAAGTGTATGGGAAACTATTATTTATTTTTTTTAATAAGTGGAAAAGTTACCTCTTTTTAGCCTCTCCATGGCACTTTTACTCCCAGCATATGTAGGTCTAATCTCTTTTCCTAATTCTTCTATGATGGCTAGAAGTTCTGCATATTTGCTCTGTGGTACTTGACTGCTGCTGGTGCCCTGTAGTTGAAAGTAGATTAATCTCAGTCAAATACTGTAAAAACAAATCAATTACAAGAAACAGCAAGTGGAACTTTATGAAAGACCTGAAATAGCCATGAAAATCACTTTTTAAAAGACAAAATTTCAGGATTATTACATAAACATGGTGGGGTTTTTTTTAATTGCTGCTACAGTTGAGCACAATGCTATGTGCCCTTCAAAAATTGGGATCAACTGGGAGGATGCAGCTGCAAGCCTTGGACTTCAGGTGAAACAGAAGCTAAAGCAGTCCTGCAAACTCAGCAACCTGTTTATTTAACCCTGATTCTGGTTTTTCAATGTTTCAGTGTATATTTTGTGGAGAAGTTAGCTAGGTAGGGAGAGCGAGAAGATAAAACTGCATAGAAATAATGGGTTTTTAACAAATAACTTTAAAATGTTAGTGTCCTTACAGAACACAATTCAAGACATGTCCCTCTGTGACTCAGACAGGATGGGACCAACAGTTAATGAGGAACCAACCTCACTCAGCACTCAGCTTAGCCTAATTTGATCCCCAGCCATGTGCAAGGAAGCAGTCTGCCATTTGGGTTTGATTTCAGACCTTGCTGGGAGGGAGGAACACCTCAGATTACAGGCCACAATCCCTGCTACTCTGCAAACGTGGGGTCAGTGATCTGATTAAAGGAAAATAAGCAGAGCTGTACCTGCATCCCCTGTGTATAGCCTAGAGATGGGGGGGCCGTAGTCGTTTATGAGCTGTCTGTACTGTGCTGATGTTGCCATACTTGTGGAGGGAGAGTGAACACTCCCAGCTGCAGAGAGAAAAGAGAAAAAAACTGTTATTATCTAAAGATTAATTAGTCTGTTACACTGGGACACATTTTAATCACTTGTTCCTAAAGCTGTGACCTCTCACCTTTGTCTAAGATCACTAATGACATTTCTGAGCGTCAGTGCTAGGAAGAGAATGGCTGAATTAATGCTTTTCTCCTGTTTGATGAACACTTGGAATTAGCACAGCCTAAATTATCAGTGCAAACTGTTTGCCTAAATGTGAAGCAGAGTGTAGCATGACAGGTTGTACTGCCTAGACAAACTGTAAGTATTAAGGAGCCCTATTTTTGCATATATACATTCCACACAGATGAGTCTAATGTGCTGTGCTATTTTTACTTTTTCAGTGCAAGTTATCTGAAAGTAATTTTGCAACTCAAAGTGTCATCACATGGTCAAAGCAAGTTACCCTCAGTACTATTTTCAGCCAGTGCCAGAACTATTCCTAGGGAACAGGCAGTTGAGGTACATCAGATCTGCTGCTCATTGTGTGACATCGGAGGCAAGGAGGTGCTACCATTATTCCTCTTCGTGTGGTATCAAACATTTTTAGCCAGTCAAATTGTGCTGTATAAGTAGATCAAAGGGAAAATAACATCACTTTGTCTTATGGGTACTTTTTCTAAAGTTATAAAAGATTATATTCACATCTAATGAGTTTTGAGTCAGTTACGAGCTCCAGAAACAGACTCTAATGTCATCACTGACAAACTGCTCCAGAAATGAACAATCAAAACACTTTCTCCCCCTTGTCCCGCAATGGTAACAATTTGGGTTTGAGAAACAACTGTTAGGTTTTTTTTAAGGGGCTTAATTATGCTGCTCATTTCACAGCTGTACTAAAAAACCTGCTGGTTGTGCACTTGGGAGCAAGGGAGCATCACACCACTGAACTTCTTCACTCCTGCAGCTCAAGTGCCCTTGCATCCATGGATGCTGCTGTCTTTGCCTGTAGGCACAGACACAGACTGCCTGCTGTCTGGAAATTTCTCCCCCCTTACAAACTCCTTTGCTGAAAATTCCCAACTGTCTTTCATATGAGGAACAGATCTCATTTACCAGCCTTCATTTAAATCTAAATTAAACTGATGGTAAAAGTCACTGGGGCTCAGAACTATGTAAATCTCTGGCTTTGTTTTAAAGTTGCAAATTATTTCGCTCCTATTTTCCCCTCTCTACAAAAAGAAAGGGCCAGCAGTTTCTCTGTAAAGAAACTGCTCTGCTGAACTGAGTGGAACAGACTCTTATCCTCACCTGGGAAGTCTCTTTTCACTTCAGAGTTATCACAGGATATCACTGACATGTCTTCTTCATTACAAGAAGAGAGCATGTTCTTAATTTTTATTAGTTAACCTGATATGAAATTCCAAAAAGGCAAATTGGGCTGGTCACTAGGTCACCTTAAAAAAACAAGGTTTCTCTTTATCTTTAACAAAGCTGCTTAATTTTATATCATAACAACCTGCAGTTTCATCCCTGAGGTTTCACATGGAGCCCCAAAAATACACACCCATAGAATAGGAACAGCACAGTTGTCAGCTACTCTCTCAATTAGTTCTCCACACTATCAGCTCAAAACACACACACAAGTGTAAAGTCTCTGTATGTGAAACTCTGTATTTCAAGTCCAGGTGACTGAATATCAACAATTACCAAACATGACACAACAGCAAACCACATCTTTTTTTCCAAGGACTTCAAAATGCTTCAAAAACATTAACCAGCCCCTTGTGCTGCAAGGTAAGAAGGTTTAATTACCTCAATTAAGCTGAGAAAGGCTTAAGCGATTTTTCCTCATGAACAATAAAACAAAAGGCCCATCCTGCAAAGACTTGTCTCTGAACTGTTATTGCAAGCAGTCACATACAAGAGCTGGGAGCTCCAAACTGGATGTGAATAAGGCAAGGACTCTGATGACCAGACTCAAGAACCCTGCTCTACCCAAAAAAAATGAGCTGCAGCCCACACAAAACTTAGAGCAACTTATTGATCCCACGGGGGTTGATTGGTTAAGGATATCAGGAAATGGTGGGCATTGGAACAGGCTGCCCAGGGAAGTGGTCACAGCACTAAGGCTGAGCTCAGGATGCATTTGGACAATGCTGTGAGAGTCTCAGGGTGTCCTGAGTGTTGGACACGATGGTTCTGATGGGTCCCGTCCAACTCAGCCTATTCTGTGATATCACAGCACAGACAATTTCGTGGTTGTTTCACATTCTGTTAATTCAAACAATGACACGCAGTTGGCCTGCAGGAAACAACACAGCAGGGTACGCCTAGAAAGGAGCGAAAAACTCTCCTGGAAACGAGAGGTGCCAGGACAAAGCAGAGAGTTGGGCAAGAAAACTTTCACAGACATAAAAACCGGCTGGTGCCCGCACGGGAGCGTGACCCCGGCTGTGACTCGGTGACACCGAGGGACAAAAGCAAGCAGGGACTTTGATATCAGGGTGAGGAGCAGGGATGCGCGGAGCAGGGCCGTGCAGAGCCGCGCTGCAGACACTAGAGGCCATCGCTGAGAGCGCCGGGCCCTGCCAAGTGACAGAGCGTGGTAACCATGGTGAGTTTACCCGTTTCTTTGCAGTCTGCATCAAAAATGTAATAAGACATAATGCCATGCGCCGACCACTTTATCAGCAGCAGCAGCAGGCCCGGAGAACAAAGGAAAGGATTTGGCTTGGCCGCGGTACCAGCCTCCATACATCCGTGTCAGAAGTTGTGCCAGTCAAACTCAGCTGGAGGGGGGAAAAAAAGGAAAATCCTTGGTTTCACCTCAATTTAAAATGATGCGATCATGAAAATGAAATTAATTGGGGGGGGTATTAGTATATCACAGGGCAAGAAACCTTGTGCTTTTTGACCTATCACTTTGTATGTTAATCTCAAGGAGAAGCCCTGGGTCTTGGATGACTATTACTCAATTAACCCAAAATTCATCTGCATGTCTGGGCAGCCTGTGTATCTCCGATTAAAAAAAAAAAAAAAAAAGGAAAAGAAAGAAAGAAAGAAAATCACCAGATATTGCTATTATAGTTAGAAATTAGGCCAGGAAGTCTCACAGTCAATACCCACTGTCAAAAATCGGTGTGTGATGATTAGGTATTCACCAGAGAGAAAAAAGGAGGGGGGATCTAAATTGAGGCTTGCTCTCTCTAATGTTAAAATGACAATGGAGACAGTTAAGAACTGACAGAATCTAAAAGGGAGTGTGCTTGGTACTGAATTTCAGTGACACCCTGTATCACGTCCCAAATTGTCTTAGTGCTTGCTGTTCTTTAAAACCTAAATTAATACACACACTTTCCTCCCTTCACTTTCCCAATTAAATGTACACAAAACCTTGTAGATCTCCACTTATTCTAGTGCAAACAATGTCTTTTATTTCTGTATTCAAGCAGAAGACTGTCACAAGCATTTTTCCCCACAAAAACATAGTGATTTCCTTGTTAATTGATATTAATCTTTATTAATTATGGGGGCCACAGCAAACAGAAATGAGATTTTGGTATCAAAATCTCTTCCTTCCAGCAGTCTCTCTCAGCCCGAATTAACACCCTGAGAGACAAAGGATCTCAAATCAATCTTTGTTTGCCTAAACTCCCACTGACCAGGAACCTTCTCATTAATTCCTGATAGACTTGGAGGGATCCCTTCAGCTCCAAGCCTGAGCAACGATGACCGATTTCACTGCTTCAAGTTTTAATTCTTAATTCTACTACTGGAAAAATAACTGGGAAGGCAGCTTGCTGAGCACCCTGGGGGAAGCAGCAGGAGCAGGAACACTTGGGTACACTCACCTGATCCACTTTGGCTTTAGCCAAGGCATCTACACAGCTCAGCTACCCCCCTGTTCCACAGGCAGCAAAGGAAAACCAGGAACAGTCACACAACTCGCTGAGTTACTGGTGTAGGACTGATTTAGACAAGCCAAGGGCCAATCCCACTGGATATGTGTTCCCCAATCCCACTGGATTTGTGTTCCCCAATCCCACTGGATTTGTGTTCCCCAATCCCACTGGATATGTGTTCCCCAATCCCACTGGATATGTGTTCCCCAATCCCACTGGATATGTGTTCCCCAGTCCCACTGGATTTGTGTTCCCCAATCCCACTGGATATGTGTTCCCCAATCCCACTGGATTTGTGTTCCCCAATCCCACTGGATTTGTGTTCCCCAGTCCCACTGGATTTGTGTTCCCCAATCCCACTGGATATGTGTTCCCCAATCCCACTGGATATGTGTTCCCCAGTCCCACTGGATTTGTGTTCCCCAATCCCACTGGATTTGTGGTTCTCTACTGTCCTGTACTTTGTAAGATCCTATAAAACCACAAAGGCAAACTCCTGCCATTTTACAGACACATAAGAAGTGATACCTGTAGCCTGGACTTTATCCAAGGTACGTGGTGCAGTCTCTGGAATCTCAACACTTCTCCCTCTGTTTCACAGACCCTTCAAGCTGAGGCTGCTTGAAACATCAAGGCTGTTGCCATTTCAGTGGCTCGTGGTCACCCCCTCTCCAGAGCCCAGTGCCAGAGGTTGCTGCCACTGCCACACCCTGCAGGGCCTCCTCACAGGGTCCTGACCATATGGAGTACCAGATAATGAGGCTGGGATGTTTTAACTGAGAGGATGTAAATTCTCCTGTCCTGAACCAGGCAACTTTGCAAGAAAACACATGAGAAATGCTCCTGAAGCTGCTTTGCCAACACACATTGTGAGGCATCCTCAAGCACCAGGGGAGAGGTAACAGCTTCACCCAGCACAGCTATTTCTGCAGCTGAACACAGCTGTAGTGTTTTGGCTGACTACAGGAATATTTTATTCCTTAGCCCTCTACACACTTTGTTTTAAGTTCAACAAGAACTCCTTGCCATCCATGGGACACCACATGCATGTCTACACAAGTAGATCCACTACTCAGCCAAGCCACACACTGGATTCTAACAGCAGTTGCCAGCCCAGAGCTCAAACAGACAGACCCCATTGCCCCCAGCCTTCCCATAATTTTTAAAATTTAAAATAATGGACCCTGTTCTCATTTGCACAAACCATTCCTTATAGTACTGGCTGTGAAAATTATATTTTCAACCACTATTTCTCCCTTGAACAGCCCTTGTGGAAGGAACAGACCTTTCTTTGAATAAAACTATTTCCTTTATAAAAAAACGCAATGCGCAGACACATAAATATGTTCTCAAGAACTAGGACATTCTTTATCGTAACAGCCAGAGGCCTTGCTCTTTTGATCTGTCACACTCTGGGCCTTTCCTCTACTACTCTCGTGCTATTTAATCTTTCCATGTGGAAAACGGTCATGGTTTATGTCTTCTCTTCCTACCCCCCTGTCTCTTTTATTTTTTTATCAGAAAAACAAAAGCCAGTCCCTTGACTCCCCACCATTCTTCATTTCTTGCTTAAGCTATTCCTACACCAGCAAGTTCTTTGGCACCACAAGGAATAGATCAAAAGATGAAAGAGTTTGGTACGTGTACACCACATGTAATTGGCCTGAGGGTATATGACTTAAGGTTAGATTTTAGTCTGTTGCCCCAGATTAGGGGGGTACAGTTCAAAGTTGTGCCATCTTTGGTTTGGATTCTTGTGCTCCCATCGAAAAGGATGGAGCATCCATGTTGCACAACAGGAGCAGAGCTTCTGGACCACTTTTATCCAAAAGGAATCCAGTTAGCACAAACCCAAAGCACTCTGCAGCAAAACCAAGGGTGGGGTGGGGACCATGAGGAGATTTGCTGACTGTGAAAACCACATCACTGCTCTCGAGCAAAACACCCAGGTAGGCAAAGCCAAAAATGCCAGTTTTCTAAATGCCCAAACAAGTCCACTTGAAAATTGCTAATTCTGAAACATGTTTAGCGAGCTTCTTTTTACATCATACTCAACTTCACACAGACTTTGAGAGATCAGAGATCCTGCAAAATTCAGCCTGAATTGGAGAGGGGAGCATATTTCCTAGAAATTATCCCCTCTGCTAAGGCACGAACACTTTGCTCTCTGTTCTGCCTACAAAGAGTATTCTTTCCAGTACTCCCACTCCAAAAACAACCTCTCAATATGGTCAACAATATCAAACAGAAGCTGTCTCTGTAAAGGGCGACAAGCAAGCCATGTGCTCGAGCAAGTCTGCACTGCAGTGCTGAGAACATAAGGGCCGGCCTCGTGTGCTGGTATCGTTTCTCAGGACTGAATGGAACTGGTCTCTCCAGTTGCCAGCTACAGCCCCAGCCAGAGAAATTATTTTCATTTCACCTCCCAGAGAGAATTTGCACTTTTCACAAAAAGCCTGTGGTTGCTGTGAGGTGTGGCAGGTGCACAGAGAGCCTCTTTGGTCCTCAGCACTTCTACAGGTCACCACTTGTTCATGTTGGGTCAAGACACAGCTCCTTCCCTTGTCACTGTCAGCTGGAATTGGTGTTTCCAGACCCTACAGATGACAGGTTTTAAGCTTTGTTACATGAATTTTGTCTCAAAACTTGACATTTCTGCAAGAATGAGAATAAAAGTAAAGGAAAATCCCAAGCTGTTCCTGCTAGCTTCTGTATCTTGAAACACATTTTCTCTGACCTGTGCTTAGTCCAAACAAAATTGGAATGCTGGTGAATATCCACTGAGCCAGAAAATACATGGAAACATGGTGAAAAACAAACTGCAGACCCATTCACAGCTGGTGTAATTGTCTAGTTCAGCTTAAGTGAATGGAGATGCTCTACTTCACCTCAGCTCAGCAGCTGGCCCCTTATGGAGAAATAGTCAAACAATATGAAACACAAGACAGATGAGGAGGAAGCAGCACTTCCCAGGAATCAGTAGAATAAGCAAGAGAAGACAAACAAATCAAAACATGGTTGTTAGAAAAGGTAACAGCGGTTCCTCTGGGACACTGCAGGGTCAGGTGAGGCTGGGAAGGTAAAGCCACTGCAGGTCTCTAATAAAGCACCTTTTTCCAGCCCAGGCAGAGAAGGTGCTTGTGCAGAAGATTAAATGGGGCTTCCCAAGCACAGGCAGCTTGGAATTGAAAGCTTGGGGTACTACATGCAGGAACCAGATTCCCTGAGCACAGGCCCTCCAGGAGGGTCATTTTGGACAAAATTTGGACAAAACGCTGCAAGCCTGGTTGCAGCCACCCTGGGTCAAGTGTCAGCACTGACCTGGGCAACAGAGAAGAGGAACAGGCACTGAGTTCTGCTGTGACAACACATTCTCCTTCCCTCAGCCTGGTGTAAGGCAGAGGAGTCAGCACCCAGATGCTTCCAGCATCCTGAGTCACTTGTGGAGCAGCTGCATTTTCCTCACCCGCAGTCATCCCCAGATCTGCCGACAACCCACGGAGGTTTCCTCCCCAATTTCCTCCCCCACACACAGCTCCTCTCCCTCTGGACTTCAGTCCAGGATTGGATTCCCAAAACATGCTCCCATGCAAGAACAGAGCCCAGGCACCCACCAACCACAACTGCTTCATCTCTCTGATGTGCAGTTTAAGTACAATTTTGCAGAGTGGCTACTCTCAGCTTCAACTTGAGAGGAGTTTGCTCTGCAGCAAGGACGCGGCTCCAAGAGCTGAGTCGACACTGCCTTCCCAAATACTCCTGCACCAGAAGCCCTGCACTGCAGGGAAGCAGCATTACCTCCCAGAGGAAAATCCCTGTGAGATCCACAGCTGCCCAGAGCCCTCCGTCGGCCGAGACCAAAATGTTCAGCATTCATACAGAGAGGCTTCTGCAGGGCTGATTTCAGGCCAAAAGGGACAGATTTCCTGTTTTCCTCTCCTCTGCAGGACGGTGGGGGGGCCGGTGAGGGGGGAGCCTTCGCCCCAGGTTTGGAAGCAAACCTGGGATTTATCCTCCTGTCTGGGGGGCATTTAATTTAGGCACAATAGAGAAGCAATCTCCTCCAAATCAGAATTAAGCTCCAGAAAGGAGGGGGCCATTTGCAGTCATATCACTCTGAATGCGATATGTGCAACTGCAAGGACTGCTTTGTCTAAGTCCCTTGGCCTTAGGCCACGGTGCTGGCAATACCACTAGCTAGAGGAAGAGCTGGTGCGTGAGGATAATGGCAGAAGACAGGGAGGGAAGAGAGAGCCCATTTTGGATTCAGAGGAGGACGTTCTTTCATTGAAAAGATTCTGGGGGTGTTGAGGATGATCCGAACTCAGAAGAGAGGACAACTTAGACAAGAATAGTTCCAGCATGACAGCAAACTGCTGCTAACTTGCCGATACAAGGGGGAAAGGAGGGTGGGAGAGAAGGGGGAGATAAAACTGCATGAAAGAATCCAAAGCCCTGATCGCAGCCGGAGCGCTGGAAAGCACAGACACGGCAGCGAGAGGGCTGGAGACTGAAACTTCACCGCTCGGCTCGCATTGTGCGCGGCATGTCTGAGCCGGGATTTTGCAGTCCCTGCTCGCAGAGCAGCCAGACTCGGATCCCCCCCACTGCATGACCTAATCCCCACCCCTCACCCACCATCGCAAAATACCACCTTTGTTTTCCCTGCAATTTTACGGCTGTTCCGGAGAGCAAGGCACAGGTTCTCGTGGGAGCCGACAGGAGAACGGTTTCCCTTGCTGGGCTTTGTTTTGTTTCTTTTTCTTTTTTTTTTTTTTTCCCCTCCGGTGACACTTCTGCTTTTTGTCAGAATCCTCGGCACATCCCCTGCTCCCTGACCCCTCCGCAGAGCAGCACTCGAGCCCACGCTGCTCCCCACACACGACCCCGGCTCCCGGAGCCTTTGCACCCTCGCAGCCCCACCGAGCTCAGCTCCACGCAGGATCGAGGTGGCACAACCACCTCGACTCATCCACCAGCTGGTGACGATTCCTTGCAGTAAAATATGATCGTTGCTCTCCTGGTAGCTAGAACAGAGATGCATCCCGGAGATCCCTTCCGCTCCTCAGCCTCCCAGGATCACAACCACTAACGGTGCTGTAAAAATCACCCAGGCACATTTCCCTCCCTCCTAAACACAACTCCAAAACTTTTTCTCAGGGGGAAAAAAAAAATCAGCCAGATTTGTGGCTGCCCGATGCCAGTCCTGAAGGCTGGGCTGCGGGGATGGGAGACGGGAATACGATTATTTTAAATCAGAACCAACTTCTCCATTTTGGTGCCGTTTAATCGGAGCCGACGCGCACAGATTAGCGAGATCCCCTCCAAATATCCCACAGCGAAGCAATTGCTGCTGCGGCTTTGTTCAGGCTGCACCGACTCGCACACGGAGACCCGATGTACAGCAGCACCGCAGCACCGGCAAAAACCCGCCGGCTGATGCCTTGGGAAATCGGGCAGAGAAAAACGGGGGAACGTAGTTTTAAAAAAGAAAAAAAAAAGGCAAAAAGTTAACGCTGTCAAGTAAACTTTTTAAAGAGAAAAGTTGGAAGGACTCCTGTACAAATCCAAGGATGAGGAGTGATTTTTAAACGGGAGTCTTTTAAGAAATAGTGCAATGCCTGCGTGCCCCCCCCATCCCCAAAAAATCTCCAGCGAGCGGAGAGGGCTCCTCCGCCCGGGATGCGGGGGAGACTCCGAGGCGGGAG
>JAHLSL010000041.1:9726843-9767081 GCA_025920805.1 Petroica traversi
CCCCTCACCTCAGGCCGCGCGTTCACCCCGCGTTCGTTCCCCGGCCCCCCGCCAATCCTGATGGAAAATACCTGGTGATAATTTTTAACTTGCTTTTTTTTTTCCCCCCCTCTCCCCCCCGCTTAGATGCCGCCAAGGAAAAAAAAAAAAAGCCATTTTAAAATTTATTTTCTTTTTTATTTTTTTTGCCGAGCCACTAGTTCTCTCCGCTTGAAGGTGGAAGGGTAACGTGGATTGCGGATTCTGAGGGACTAAAAAAATATTAATCTCGTTGGCAATTGACACGTTTTCAGCTTGCAAGCAGCAATAAAACTTCCCTCTCAGAAATAATAATAAAAAAAATCAGGTTAAATGATGAAGCTTTCCAGCATGCATCTACCATCAGGACTCATCCTCATTACAAGCTATTCGGGTTTGCTCCTTCTGTCGATTAATACCAAATACACTCGAAAATTGTTCAGTTACTCCAGATTTATGGCAACAAAACTGCTTGGGACCTGGACAATCCGTCCTTGGATGCACAGCTCAGCCTGAGATCCACCAGATCAGACCTCCACGTGTATTTTACCAGCAGCCACTCTCAGATCTGGTAATTTTATTGCATGTGCCACTTAAGGTCTATCCATGGCTTTATATGGCTCTTAATACAAACGCAGAGAGCCTGATCCTGATCCTTGGAAGTCAGGGGCACATTCCTTGTAAGTGACACTGATTCAGGCCCAGAGTGGATGGCCCTGCAGAGACAAGCAGGTAACACCTCCATCGCAGAGACAGGGAAACAGTCACGGGGCAATCAGATGTTTTCCTCTGCATAAAGGAGAATAGAGGGAGAATGGGAAAAGCGGAGCAGCCTCTGAGCCCCCAGCTCATGCCCTAGTGACTGCACACTGCATGAAAGAAACATCTGAAAATTCTGTCTGGTACCAGATGAAACACGGTCGTATTTTATCTCCAGACCAAGTGCTCTGCTCCAGCGATCCTGGCGAATTCCAGAGTAGCACTGACTGTCCTTACAACTGATCCACGCTCTGCTCCATTAGAGAGGGGTCCTGAGAGCCCCAGGCACAGAATTACACGCTCAGTGACAGTAGTTTCAGACTGTGACTACAACTATGTAATTCTTCTTTGAGTCCTGAAAGACTGCTCTGGTAAACCCTCACCGCGTGAGCGAGAACCCTGCAAGCCTAAAGCTTCGCTTCCAGATTTGTAAATAGCAGCCTTTCTGTTGACTCCTGGAAGGCCAGCGAAGTCCTGCTCACTGCTCTGGGATTTTCCATCGTGTGGTTGTTTACAGTCACACCAAGTGAGTGCGAAATGGGAGCGTTCCGAGCTCGCCGTGTCTTTCACGGCTTTGCACCAACTCTACAAAACTGTGCTCAGAGCAACACTGTGAAGAGCAAGATCCCCCTGTGTTTTGCTTGGGTTTTATAATGACAGCTTCAAAATAGACAATATTCCAAGGGGGAGGTGGGGAATATGGAAACAGTAAATTTCTGTAAAGATTATCCTTTCTTCTGCACAAGGCGGTGTGAGCTTTGGAGGAAAGCGTGAGGGCCAGGCTCGATGAGATGGTCAGGCTTGTAGGGCAGCATCATTTGTCCTGTTAGCAGGAACCCAGCAGTATCAGAGCTGGGTATTTGACATTTCCTCTGCAATTCTCTGGGCACAGGTAGCAGTGCTGGCACAAGGCACAAGACCCTGGTAAAGGACAAACTTACTGCTTGGCCTCGCACTGTATTCGGGCTTCAGCTGACTTTACTCTTGGTTTTTTGGCACATACTGCAGGGTAGGAAGTACCTGCAAGTTCATCCCATCTGCCATGTACTCTGGGGGTTCACTGCAGTTGTTCTGAACCAGGTGTGGCCACAAGAACAAAACCACCATCGTGCTCGGGCTCTGGGCTGATTGTTCAGTGGGCTGACCACAGAGTCGAGCTCCCTTGGAGGGGCTGCCTGTGGTTTCAGCTGGTTTGATGTCCCAGGCACCGCTGGAGTTGTGCTCTGAATGTGCAAACTGTGCCTTGGGTGTAACAGCTCCAGCTCCAGCTCCCAGCTGAGTGCAGCAGGGCTGCAGGTCCCTGCTCTGCAGCCTGATGGCTCAGTCATGTTCGCTGACAGCAAAAGCAGCTCTTCATCACCAAGTGGCCAAGTCACAGAGCAGGAAATGCAGCAGAGCCATTTTATCACTCAGGTGACATTTACAAACCTTCTGCGCACTAAGATGTAACTTAAAAACAAATGTGTGAGCTGCTGTTTTCTGGCAAGGGAGGATTGACAGGAAGACTTATCTGTCTCTTCAGTCACTACAAGAAGCACTGCTGATGCATTTTCCAGGTACAGCTGCCTCTTCTCAGTTGTGTAATATTTGCAACATTCACCCTGTCCCCCTCCCCTTTCTTCCCTTGGTATTTTCTCTGTTCCCTCTCCTGATTTGACTTCCTCACCTCTGCTCCTCCCAAACCACTGGGAATACTGAGCAGCCAGTGTTTCCACAGAGTTTGCCTCCAGCCCCTGCTTAGCCAGAGCTCTGAGCGATCTGAAGGAGGTTTTCCCTTCCCAAAGCTCTGCGGGGTCAGTGCCACGGCCCTCGGGCGAGGGTGTAAGGAATACACATGCAAAGTGAGATGTTGGAAGGTGCTGGCAGCTCTGCCACAGAGCCAGGGGCCTTGGGCCATGCTGTAAAACAAACTTGTTTGTCCCCTTTTATCTGGAAACAAAACAAAATAGTCATCACAGAGCTGTGCTGTAACACTCATGGGGACCTGCAAATTGAGAGCACAAACTTAGGCTTGTTCCTTATCACCTTAGGTTAAATCAACAATGAGAAGAATTAAAGATGGCACAGCAAGACCCTCTTTTTCCCTGGCATGTCTTTGACGTGTGTAAAACATTACATTTGCGCATTAATTTAAATGTAATTAATTGTTGTCAGGCTTAATGAGTTGAGTGACTTGGGGATATTTTGTCCCCTGCCCACAACAGAGCCCTGTGTAGCAGCAAGGGGAAAGAGGTGGGAAGTTTGTTCCTTGTCCTAGAGGGAGTTTATATTCAAATACTTAACCCCACATTTCTGGTGATCCAGCATCACACATAAAAAAAACCACAGAAGCACCTACAACTTTCTGAGCACCAATTTCATCTTAGAGTCTCCAAACTGCTCTGGTGCTACAACTAATGTGATCAAGCAAAATGAAAAGCCTCTGATAGACCTAGACTGAAAAATTAAGCTTTTTAAGTCTTGGGCAAAGGCAGGTTTAACCTCTGTGGAAAGCACAAGTGCGTGTCAGCTTTAACAAACTGCATTTCCAAAGATGCTTTGCAGAGCTGAATACTTTTGTCCCTGGGATTGTAATGAGCTTGCACCTCCTGCTGCAGATCCCCTCCTTCCTCAGGATACCCCGCAAGCCCCTGGGGCAGTCTGGGACTCTGGAGCAGAGGGAAAATTGTGCATTTTGTGCTGTTTTGTATCAATGTTGCTCCTTTCTTATCACTTTGCTACAGCTCCTTATAGTCCTGCCCCTGTTCCCCACAACTGCTTCCTGCTGATGCTACAAAGTTTCCCTCGTGCTTTTTTTTTTTGTTCCCAACCGAAAACTGACAGCCCTTAGTGTCCCTCCTCTGTGATCTGCCTTTTATTGGCTGATCTTTGCTGCCTACTGCCCCATCCTCACCAAAACCACCTAATCCTGAACAAAAATACACATTCCCCAGCTCCACCCTGTTGCCTTCTCACACCTCAGAATCCCCCTGGAAGCTCTGGGCTGCTCTCCTCCGGGGGAAAGAGCCGGAGACTCTGCAAGGAGGGCGGTGATACAGAGTGCCCAAGGCAGGAGTGCCGCAGCAGCAGCCCGAGCCAGGCCCCAGGAAATCCTCTCCCGGCGCCTGGCCCGCATCGCCAGGCAGCCCTGCAACAATTTCGGGTGGAAGCCTGGATGCTTATTCCGGGCAGCCTTTCCCCCTTAAATCCTCCCGGACAAACTTCTTCCTAGCCTAGCCCTGCTCCCCACTTCGAGATGGTTCCTCCCAGGCCAGATGCCGTATTATCTGGAGCGACTTTCCCTCCCAGCCTTGTTTTCCTCCTACTCCTGAGTCCTTTGTCTGGCTGCCAAGTGGAGCAGCCCTGCCAGGCAGACAGCTGCTCCGCATCGCCGCACGGGTGCTGCCCTATGGGCTGAGGAGCCGATTCCAGGCCCGTTCCATCTCTCCGAGGGGGACGCTCTGCCTCCGAGGAGTGGTGTGCCAGCAGGAGAAAAAGCAAACAGCACCTGTAAAGCTGTCAGAAGGCACTGGGAAGGTTTAAGATAAAGAGGCCTTGATGGTGCTGTGAGTTTACATTTGAGATTGTGTGAGTAGAGAGCTTGCTCTCTCCTGCTCTGGCTGGAGGTCTCCCTGGAGGACCACGGAGGAGGAATGAGAAGTTTCCAAGCCCTCAGCCACAAAAGCACAGGCCTGGAATCTCTCTAATGAGAGTTTTCCTCCTTACAGTTTGCCAGGCAAACAAGCACCAGGCACCAATATCAAAACCAGCCCAGATTCCAATGAAAACCAGCAAAGAAATATTAGAGTAGAAATGAAACCGCTTCGTTTTGCTTGGTAGGAAATGGCAAATAAAACTACAGAGCCCCCTCAGCGAGAGGAGAGGAGAGGAGAGGAGAGGAGAGGAGAGGAGAGGAGAGGAGAGGAGAGGAGAGGAGAGGAGAGGAGAGGAGAGGAGAGGAGAGGAGAGGAGAGGACTCTCCCTGCCCTGCTGGGCACCGGGCACAGGCAGCCAGGCTGACAGTGGGGTTTGAGCCACGGGGCTCCTCCTTCCTTGCTATTGCTTGCAGGGATGGAATATCACGTTATCCCCACATTACAGGGCTTCTCCGCATCATCTTTCCAGACAAACGAGTGCTCCACCCTGCCCGATTCCTTCAGTTTGCCTGGAAGGACTCTCCCTTCTTGCCCTGTGGGCTGGACTCCCGCTTCCCTCCCACTCCTGAGCCCTTGAAGGCCGTGCCAAGGAGTGAGCTGGCACTGCCGGGCTGCGGCACGGCCCTGCCTCTGCCTCCCTCCCCGCGCGGCTGCGGGCCCGGGGCAGGGACTACCCCACCCTTTGGCTGGGGCAGAGGAGGCTCCGAGACTTGCTTTCATCCCAGCCCTGTCTGGAAAAGCTCTTGAACCTGCTCTGCGTCTGGGAGCGCAGGAATCCACAGCAGCAGAGCTGAGTGTTGGCTCGCCTGCAGTGATTCCTGGAGGCAGGCTGGTGTCAAACACCCCGTGCCCGTGTGAAATAATCATCCACGTGGCATCTGAGAGAGCTGCAGATTCAAATCACAGTTTGGAGGGACACACTGGGGTCAAGTCCCACAGAAAACCTCCTGAGTGCAAAGCAAGTGTCACCTGAACAGTGTCATACTCCTGAAACAAATAATCAGAAGCTCAAACACCTTTGTCCCTCAGAGCCTCCTTGCAACACCAACTGGGGAGCCTGATGGGAGCATCCCTAATTGCTTCATTACTGGTCATTTGAGCAAAGGAAGTGGAGGAGAGAGTGGAAGCAAAGCCCTGAGCTGGAAAATGGAAATGACTGTGAGGAAAGGAATGTGGAGCTTCACAACAGCGCAGAGTTGGCGGGGGTGAGAAGAGCAGGGTGAAGAGGAAAGGAGGAAAAGCAGGAGGTAAATCACGGTGACAGGACAGTGCAGACTCTGAGTGCCGTGTGTGGCACGGGCGGCCCCTCGGTGTCTCTGCGGTGCCACACAGCCCTCGGCTGGCACTGCCGGGCACGGCGCTTCCTCCCCTCCCCAGCCCAGACACAGCTCCTGCCAGGATGAGTCTAACACGTCTGCTGAGCTCCTGCCCCAGGACACTGCCCAGAGCAGAAGGGAGAGCCCTGAAGTCTCTTGCCAAGCTCTGCCTGCGTGTGAGGATCTCTGGTGTGAAGCCTCTGTGCCCAGCCCTGTGAGGGCGTGGGTGCAGAGTCTTGCAGTGCCACATCACTCTCCCAGCAGAGACACATTAATTTCAGAGAGCAAAACCTTCAAACTCTGCTTAAGCATCTACCTGAAGAGTGATAGCAGCCTCCTGCCCTGGCACACTGCCTAAAATCCCCTTCTTCCCCCTACAAAAGCAAAAAGGAGAGGCCTGGATGTGTCGGAGTGGACACGCTGTGGGCCAGGCAGCTGCCCCGGCAGATGCTGCAGCCTGGCAGCCACCTCGCTGTCCCCCGTGCTCTGTGTGCCCAGAAAGGGAGGGACAATCCCGGATGTGAAGGATTTACAGCCCTGGCAGGCGCTGGTGACGGGCGATGGCTCGGTCGGGAATTTAAACAGAGCAGTGCGAGGCCGAGCCCTGCCAGCGATCGAACAGAGCCCGAGGCCCTGACACGGCCCCAGAGGGGCTGCAGGAGGCCGGGCCATTCCCTCCAGGAGCCTCCCCTCTCCAGGAGCTCCTGGCTCTGGGATGGGCTTTTCTCTGGGTGCAGGGAAGGGGGAAAGCAGCGCCTTGCTCGAGCCCACCCCGAAAGCAGCAAAGGACCCGCGGGACACGTGTGGCTCAGCAGCCCGAGCTGGGGGAGCAGAACCGGGGACCCCTCAGCCCCTCACTAAAGCAGACGGGAGCTGTGCCAGGAGGGTCCCGATACAGGCGCTGCCTGCACGGAGCAGCTCTGCCCTTCCCAAAGCTCAGGGATTCTGCAGGAGAGGCAACGCTGGGAATTGTGCAGACCCAGATCTTCACTGTTCCGGTGCTCCTTTTCTATTCCTTCCGAGTAACTCAGGGGAGTCCTTACAGGAGGGATTAAATCTTACACCCTCGTTTATGATTTAAACTCTGGCTAAGCTGATACAGAGCTCTGCTTCATGCCCTGCAATTCATTGTGCATTTAGCAGGCAAAGTCGGTTCTTCCACTTTATAAACGTGGAAGGAACACACAAACCAGACCTGGACTTCCAAAGGAAGAAACTGTCAGCTCTCAAGCTGCCTCGCTGGCATTTTTAAGGTGTATTATTTACATGCTGGAAAGGAGCCAACCAAAACCTCTCTTAAGAAAATTCTCCCTTACTTACAGAACAAAGTCTACTGCTTTATGAAAATGAATAATTAAATTCTGAGGTTTGGGCATCTTCATTTATTGCTGAGATCTTGGCATCATCACTTTTCCATATTTGGGGAAAAATGAGAATAAAAGTCAATGTTAAATGATATACAAAACTAAGATTAGCCTGTTTACCTCAGACTAACTCTTTGGATAAAGGAGAACTATTTTCATACTTTGCATAAAATATGCATAAAAAATGAAGTTGATACTTTCCAATCTTGATACAGTTTTTATAAACCCTCCTCTCTTTTTTAAGCCCAACACAATTTGCACTTGGGGAATGTTGTGAATCTGCTCTTAACTACCAATAAAATCAGTTTAATTAACCAGTGACATTAACCAGGTTAAATGCCAGGATTCAGGTGGATTGGAAGGAAAGCTGTTTGGATCACTAGACCATGACTTCTGCAAGTCTGAGGGATCCTAAAACCGAGTGACAATGAGTGTGTTGAATAGATGGAGGTGCTGTTGAAAGGTGTTCTGTGGGCAAGTTCTAGAAGAGAAAATTAAAAGGGAAAAGAAAAAGAAAGTCCCAAAGTAGCAATAATTTTAATTTATTTAACAACTTTTTACCACACACAAAAAAAAAAAAGAAAAAAAAAGAAAAAGGAAGAACTTAGTACAGAGTCCATCATGTTTCAGTTTGTCGTTTTTGGAGGTTTAAATCTAAACACTGCTGATGTTTTACTGCTGGGCACTCCAAGTCCTGCTGCTCTGGGGACATTTGGCACACGCTGGTGTTGGCTGTGGGGTGCACAGGACACAGCACAACCCCTCCCTGCAGGATGGAGGCTTCCAGCTTGGCCAAGGTTCCCGTCAGGGCAGGCAGTAAAAACACCTCACACAACTCAGCTGAAATCCTTCATGGCTTTGGGGTTCTGTCACCTTGGACCATTAAAGGTGGAGACTGAACAAGCACTAAAAGCAAGGCCCTGCTCAAAAAAATCAGCGTATCCTTTGTGCAGAGGCAGATTCCCAGTGAGTTATTGCAGGGCTGGGGTACAGGGAAGGTGCTGAGGCAGCCAACACCCACCTCCAATAAAACTCAGTATGTCAATGACGGAAAAATACATCAAATTACTTGGCAAATAAAAATGCGATTCTGTGTCTGCAAGGAAGCTGGCATTTTCCTGGTTATCTCCTCCAAGCCAGGAAGTAGAGACATAAATATGTATGGCATCAGAAATGGCAGCAGAAATGTCTCTTTATCCCTCCCAGTGCAAATGAAGTGTAGGAAAACTCCTCCACAGAAGTGATGCCCTAAGCACAGCTCAGTTCAGAGACACCAACCAAAGTCAGCTCTTACAAAATGAAACGTAACACACATTGGTTCAGGTATTGACAATCTGAATATAATTCTGTATTTTGGTTTAGCTGCCTGTTTTGGGTGCACCGAATGCTTTACTTTGAGCTTCTCGTATCTTAGTATCCTTCACACACAGGGTGCAAGGTTCTCAGAATCCTGGATGTTGGTTCAGGATACAGCAGGCAAAAATTTCTTACACTTCTTTAACCCTGTCCAGTTCCTATTCTTGAACCTTAGTGGTGCCTCAAACTTCTTTCACTCAAAAATTATTACGGGCTAATAAAGAAATGGCAAAGTATATCAGAACCAGGAAGTTCTTGCCAGGTTTTTACATCTCACTCTGTTCAGCACAAGCTTTTAGGGGTGACCTGCCCGCAGCTGTTGTAAGTGGGGCTGAGAATCAGCACCTGACAGCCTTCTCTTCCCTGCTTTTCTCCCTCAGAAGAGTCGCTGCTTTTCAAACTCTGCAACCCAAGCAGCACCTGGGCCCGGCGCTGCTCCAGGGAAGTGCCAGCCCCGAGGGTTCCCAGCTCTCACCCTGCTCGGTTGTGGTTTTGTTCCTTTGTTCCTCCCGCCAGCTCCGTCCCTCTCCAGCCCCCGACAGGGAACCAAAGGCAGCAGCTGCCAGCGCTGACACCACCACGCCCCTTAACTCTCAGCATTTCCCCGATTAAAGCTCGCAGCGACCACAGAAAGTACCAGAAGTATTTTGTTGCTATTTGCAGCTGCACACTTCTCGCCCTGGCTCTGGTCAGGAGACTTGGCAAAGCACTGAATTCAGGGAACAACTGCACGGCCACAGTCACTCCTTCCCTGCAGCTGGGGAAGGGCCAAGCTCATGGGACAGCTGCTGGAAGCTCAAGGGCCAAGTGAGAGACAAACAATTAATGGGATTTCTTATTCGTCTCCAACTTTGAAAGAAATATATTATTTTTACCTGGCAACTAGAAATCTGCACATTTTTTTTTCCCAGGGTAAGAAAGTTCCATTATGTTCATTTTGCATGTTTAGACATGATGCTCAAAATTTTCCCAGGAAATACACTACAATGGACACATCTTTTCTACTCTCAATCACTGCCATTCTAGAACATGTTGAAGTCAGCTCACGTTTAATATAAAAGCAGTAATATACTTTGATAAATTAGAACTTAATTCTAGAACTCTGATTTTTGGAGCTCGCTGAATGCACAGCTGGTGATACCAGTAAGTGGAAGAAAATAGAATTGTTTCTTGGATTAAAGCTCAAGTTCTGAAATACTGAAAAGACTGAAGGAAACAATCTGCATGAAAACTCAAATATTTGTTTCTGTGACACAGGCACTAAGAAGTGAACACTCATCACTGAAAGACATTGGGTCCATTTCTCTCAAGGGAATGCATTTTACACAAAAAATACAGAATAAACCCACAGAGCATCAGAAGGATAATGGGAGATGGACAAGGGAGTCTTGAAAAAAAAATGATGACAATACAAAACATCTACAATGCACACACACACACCCTGGAAGGTTTATATATGCTCTATATATATTTCAAAGTACACACAAGCTGCCCATGTGGCAGGTTGAGAAAATAGGAATACATCTTGGGAAGGTCATGAGGGGAAAAAAAAACCACAGAGGAAAACAAGAGTTATTTACATTCAATAATTCAGTAGCCTTTAACACCTCTATATACAAACAGGCTCTATATATGTACAGACTGCACTGGGAGCCGAGTGAAGTTATTCCAAACACAAAAGAAAAATACAAAACCCCTTGATAATTCACTTGAACAAGCGTTTACAGGTTGCAGAGATTTCTCCATTTACAAAGAAAATACTACACATGGAACAGAGAACTCGCATCTTTGGGGAGCTTTAAGTCCTTACAAGAGGTGTGTGTTCCCAATGAACCACAGGGCCACTGGGAAAAGTGGAATATTTGCTGTGCAAGGAGGTTTTTAGGGGGGTTATAATTGCATTTATCATGCCAGACACATATTAATTATGAAACTAGTTAACAAGTCATAACTTAGTTAACTGTCAAGGGACAGTTAGAAAAGAAAACCCACAATTTGGGTTTTCAATTCCCAAATCAACTCAGATATCTACCTTCCCCTTCTCCAAAACCCACACAGTACAGAAGCTGCTGGAATTTTACACATGGCATTGGCTCTGTCACCAGAGCCCTCTGTCCTTTACAGGTTTTATACCCATTTCAGATGTACAAAGCATTTTGCATTTCATTCAAGCAGATCAATACCCCACAAGCAGGAAAATACAGGGACCACCCTTGCCTGACCTCACAATTTATGATGTAACAATTGGTCTCTTTTTCCTCCTCAGGAGGATGTTTGTCTCACAGGCTGTGCTGCAAAGGGACACCACTCACTGTTCTTACCCCATCCAGGGCTATTTCTATTCCTTTTCTCCCCAAGGCTTTAACAGCAGCTCATGCAGGGAACAAATTCCGAAATCCACACCTCAAGCACCGAGTAGGAATTCTCAAGAGAGAAAATGTTGCTGTGGCTTGAAGGTTGTTTTCTTTTTTTTTTGATGTTAACCTTCAAGGTGCTACAACAGTCCAGAGCCGTGGCTGCAGCTGTGTTAGTAACTGGATGGCAAAGCCAAGGCAGTGCTGGTGCAAGGAGCAGGCAAAGAAGAGCAAGTATAGGAATAGATTTCTGCAACAGGAACAGTTCTTATGGATCTTGGAAGTACTGTCAGCTTTTTACCCCTCCAGGGAACACAAGTCCATGGGAAGTTTTAAAAGGTTGAAGCAAAACTGTGGTTTGCTCATCAGTACAGGGAATATCATTTGCTCATCCCAACAATCAAAGTGAGCACACCAGGCTGAGAAGAGCACTTAGGAAATTCGTGTATTTAAAGCATTAGTAAAAAAAAAAATTAAAAATTACTAATTGTGAATCTACCATTTCCAGAATTACTTTACTGAGGATTGAGACTCAAAATGTTACGTCACCATCTCAGATGGCAGAAGTTTCCAGAGCAAATAACAATTAAGCAGCAGAGACAGGGCAGTCCCCACACAGGCTGCCGTGACTGACAGTTTGGTTTGCTGTCTGCTGCAGTGCTAATCTGTCAACACACTCCTCAAAATCCCAGCCCTGCTCCTGGAACGGGTGCCAAACACAGCCCCTGGTGGGTACAGAACACAGAACAGCCTCCCCCACACCCTGTGCTCTAAAGTTTCCCAGGGCAGCATCAGCTCCCAGTGCTATTACAGCATTCAGGCTCCTTTCCCTCAACTGAAGATCCCCCAACACCAACCAGCTGCACACTCCAGGTATTTACAGAGGTGCAGCAGGGGATTTATTCCAGATCTGCATTTCCAGTTAGCCCCAAGCATGAGCAGGGCATTCATCCCTCCTGACCAGCTGAGGTTGAGGGGAGTGGGCAAACTTCCTTCCCTGGCAAGCAGGGGCTCAGTGACCCCACTGAGCTGCTGGCACTGGGAGCATGAACAAAGCCTCAGGAGTAACAATTCCATAAGGGAACACACTCCAGCCTCATCTCTGGCACTCCATTCCTGCTCTTTCTGACCCTTGAGTGGCTCACCGAGTGCTTCAGAGGTGCCTCACTGCAGCCATCCTGCTCTGGAACTGAGCCTTCCTTAAAACACACACAGAGGTTTAGACAGAGTTTAGTTCTTGCCTCATTAGCGAGTTCAGCCGAGAGATTTGGGCTGCAAGACAGAAGCCTGGTTAGAGCAGCCTGGAACATGCCAAGTCCTGTCGGATTCCAATTGTACAGACTTGTTAGTTTTTTTGGAATATGGTGATTGCCTAAACAAGACTCCACTTCTTGTTAGTACAATAACTTTTATTTGACATCTACAAGATCATTATCTTGTAGTTTTTTGGACAGGTTTATACAATCTCAATTTTTCAATAGTGCAACCTGTGCAAGCAAGAAATGACAAACATTGTCCTTCACTTTCTTATAAACATCTACTATTATAGGCAAAACAAAACTTACCCATATTATAGATAAGTGACTATTCACATTTGTACATTACAATTTCTTTTAAACAGCTCCAGATAAACTCTACAATGTCTTACAACATATTAAACAGTATTCAAGTTACTGGGTAACAGAAACAGCACATACAGCGGAACCCTCAAGTGTTTCCCATTCTCTAATTTACAGCTCAAGTAAGGTTTCATCTTACAAGTGACAAATTAAATTACGTTAATGAAGTAAAAAATATAAGATTGTATGCGAGATGGAAGTGAATTTGCACTTAAGTTTCCATAACCACCTCAGATTAAGGAAATGCTTCAATTTAAGGAAAAAACAGGCATCCAGCCATCTTTGCAGTACACATTAGGAATACCATTAATACATTAAAAATGAACTAATTTTAATTTAAGATGTTTATCACAAAAAGAACATGTTGTAGACTCAAATATATAACTCCCAGGAGAGAACCAGAAAAAATGCAACACCTGGGTATAAACACTATAAAAATGCAATAACCAATGCTGTACAACTAAGATTGTGTTTCTCTCTGAATTCCTGTCTCGTGTGTTTATCCTGTCCATGCCCGTTTCCAAAGACATGCACTGTCAAACAGAAACTGGGAAGGAACCTGAATGCATGATGTGCAACCTCTAGGTTTCATGCTTTTATAAACTCAAATTGAAGAGAAAAACCCAATATATATTTTCTATATATATACTCAATACATGCATTCGAGATCTCCCACAGCAATGGCATCGATGCACTGCGTTAAACCCTGAGCACTGTATGACAAGATAAAAATAAAGCCTGCTTGGGGATTTTCAAGCATTTTCAAACAAATTGTGGTTTATAGCTTAAAAGGCCAAAAGTAAAAGCAAACAGGAAGCACTACAGAGAGCATAAGGAAAGACAGATGCACCACCATAAACAACTGCTGGCTTTCAGTTCTACCAACCTTTTTAGATCTCTTTATTCCCAAAGTATTTGAGAGTACACAACTGAACTGAAAAAGTTATATTTCTTTGGAATCTGTCCCTGATTTTTATGCAAGTGATATGCTTTTACAGCCTTTTCCTCAAACACCAAAGTCAACACCTGTAGCTTGTCCTCTTAGGCGTTGTTGAGGTTGGTGATGCTCTGGGGGTGGTGCTGCTGCCAGATCTGCTGCTGCTGCACTGCCAGCTGCTGCGACTGGTCGGACGTCGACAGGAGGTTCACGAGGGGTGACACACAATTTGCAGGAATGATCAAACCTGGGAACAGCAACACATCAATGGTTTCACAAAATGCCATCAGTTGTGGTCATTAAGACCTCAGGCTGATTATTCCACCTTTTAATTTATGCAATGTTCAACAATGACTGTTCTGATGTCAGGTCTGATCTGCACAGCCACAGTCCTGTTCCTCAGACCTTCACATCCTTTAGGTTGTGAAGCAGGAGGAAAAAGCTCCCATTTTGCCTGACAAGAATCTTTATTCTCCTGTTACCTGCTGTTACAAGAAGTCAGCTATTTTTGTTTTTCTAGTCTCACAGAAGTTACATCCATGAAAGTTTAAACAGGGAAGAATCTACTTCCAACATCCTAGAAAACTGTTGCTAGAGGAGGAGCTGCCATGATACTGGGACAGCCACAGGAAGGCCACATTTAAAAAGACATTTGGAGAGTTTGGTCTCTAAGGTCCCTGTTTTGAGGTCTTCACTATGAGGTTTAGTGACGAGACAACCATCTTGAAGTCATTCTACACACTCAGTAGCTCAAAAGCCATGAAAACAATTATTTCAAAGGCTTACTATTTATTGCCAGAAGTAGGGGAAAAAGTAGAGCCATTATGATGTCAAGGTAGCTTGGCCGGAGCAGGCTGTGCATGATGTTTTTAAATCCAAAGGACTGAGATTAAGTGTTCCAAAGTCTGGCTGAAAAGGAAACCTGCCTGAACAGTGTTTGCACTATGTTGTATTGCAGAAGATTTCTACAGCTGCACTTCTGCCCCTCCACTGCAAACAAACCTGTTCTCTTTTAAACATCTTTACCCAAACTCAGCCACGTGGCTGCCAACACAGAGCCAGTCCCCAGGTCCAAGGAGCAGAGGAGCAGCCCCTGCACCTACCTACGATCCTCTGCCCATCCTCTGTCCTCAGGCGGACGATCTGCATTTTGACGTTGGTGCCGCTGACCGAGGCCAGGACTCCTTCCACCTTTGTCCACACGCTCAGCACGGAGCCACACAGCACGTAGTAGGTCCTGCAGCGCAGCCCCACCTCACACACCAGCCCCAGCCCTGCCTTCTTGCAGTTGCCTCTCCTGCAGACAGACAGAAAAGCTTTCAAAACCCTCCTGCAAACAGAATTATTTCATTCAAAATGAGACTTGGGTTATTTAACCTGCAGTCAGAGTCGAGCAAGGGCTGCACACACACTAAAGGAAGGGTACTTTCACCCTAGAAAGTAGTGGCCTAGTTAAGCCCACATCTACATAAAGCACAGACTGAGCTTTGAGTCAAAGATACCATCACTGAAGTCACCTGAGAGTTGGAGTGTGTTACCCTGATCAGATACCAGTGTCCTGTATTTCAGAAGCTCCAATATTAATCTGAAACTTCTACCAGTTATGCAGTTCCTCAGGAATTCAGCCATCAGCTGAGTTCAGACACACAGGAGGCAGAGAGGAACAGCTGTTTCTGACATCCATCTCATCTCTAAACATTTCCCCCCCCAATAACATTTGAACTACCAGACTACAATAACAGAACAGATTAAGGCACTTCAAGCACAAGCTACTCCTGAGTCACTGAACTTCAACAATTAATATATTAACATTCATCTCATGTTTTAGGGCTTTAGGGTAAGTGCAAAGCTTGATGTCTTCACTCAGAAGTCAGGTCATTTGACTGGTCATGGGGCAATTTCCCTTAAGCAAGAAACACAAGACTTTCTTTACAGGAGGGACAGAAGAACAGAAGCAGTGATGAACCAGTGCAAAGTGAAGCCAAACACTGACCAGTAGGCGTGGGTGCAGGTGTCTGCAGAGGAGTTGTACTGCTCCAGCCAGTGAGGCAGAGCATCCTCAGAAGGTACCTGGAAGAGTCATCCAAATGGGAATGAAGTAAAACACATAAAAACTTGAATAGAAAAAAACCAATTTGGTCATTATAAAAGGGAGCACCAACATCAGGGTGGTGTAGAGAGGTACAGAATCCTACATTGCAGTAATAAACTATTCATGAGCAAAATGCTTAAACACAGCAGAACCTCTGAGTTTTTTCAATAATCCATCCGATCTGAGTTTCCACAAGTTCTTACAAATTCAACACTTGCTAGACCCTAAGGAACCTTATTTTTTATCACTGATATTCAGAATAAAGTTCAGAAATGGATACAGGAATGTCAAAATCATGTAGATCTGCTTAAAAAGACCCAAATAAAAGCTCTGCTCTGGAGGAAGATGCCAAAATTATGGATAAATTAAAAAAAATTAAAACCCTTACAATTATTTTCAAACTCTAAGTTAAAAACAAGTATAATTTTAATGGTTACCTTCTTATATTTCTTTTTCAGGTCTGCACAGGTTTCTAATTTGAGTTGTTTCCCAGTATTTGGTCTGTATATTAAAAAAAGCTTCTTTTTAGGATTCACTTCTTTTACTAGAATTGCTGTTTTCTTGTTATTTCTTATCTGGAAAAAAGAAAAGGACAAACAAACTTCCTAAATCAAAACGTGATGAAAGTATCTGCTTAAGTGATTCCATAATGAATTCTTTACAAGTAATAAGAGAGTGCAATTGTACAACCAAGGACAGTAACACACCTCTAGAACAGAGAAATCCACATAAACCTCACAGTGAAACCATAAAGTTTCCTGATGCAGGTTTAAATAAGAGTTATTAAATTTGGCTCATATTCCTAACAGAAAATATCCTGAGGAGATCAAAGGGAGAAATTCATACTCAGCAAAGACAAACTTAAAATGAATTTTAATTTAATGCTCAAAGTACTTTGTAAAACTAAATAAGTAAGTTTTTCAGTTTAGCCCCATAAACCTTCTCTGTACATAATCCAAGAGACTGAAGAACCTCACCTGTAGTGATAAATAAAATCCATCATCTGGACCTGTCTGTTCTGCCCAGATCTTTGTTGCTTCATCCCAAGACATTCCTCTCTCCACACTGATCTACAAGAGAGCAGTGCAGGAGTATTGAGTGGGAGCAGATTTTAAACCAGTTACACACATGGGAGCTGAACACATTGTAAAAACTGGCAAATTTTATTAGTTCTACAGAGATGATACAGGGTTAACTTACTGTGTACAGCTCTACATGTCCAGAGGTAGAATATCCAGGAGTTAAAAACTTCTTAACATCTGCCTTCCTCACTTTCTCATCACCAGAGCCCAAATCTGAAAAGCAAAGCAGAGTTTTATTCTGTTGCTCTGTTCTCACTAGAGTTCAAGAGCA
The DNA here is from genome assembly GCA_025920805.1 of Petroica traversi. Taxonomy (NCBI): domain Eukaryota; kingdom Metazoa; phylum Chordata; class Aves; order Passeriformes; family Petroicidae; genus Petroica; species Petroica traversi. The sequence continues at coordinate 9,743,647 of JAHLSL010000041.1, forward strand.
CAATGAAGTTATTTACTCACCTAAGATGCCCATGTCATATCTTCCATTCTTTTTAGCATTTTGAATAACTGCATTTAACGTGTCAGAGAAGTACTGGAACAAAGCATTCTGCTGATGGACTTCCATCCCAAGAATTCGATTCAGAAATTTCCCTATATTGTTGTAATCTTAAAAAAGGTAAGAAAACCATGTATTAGGTCAAAGACTTAGTTTGATAACCCCAAGCCTTCAATCAGTATTCAAATACTTTAACAAAGACTAATTAAAAACATTCCTTCAGAAATGAAGAAAACATTAAGTTCTTCAAAAAAGGTCACTTTTTAGAGAGTCACAAGTTCAGTTCTGCTGCTGGGAATCCACTGTCATGACATGAAATGTTCCCAGGGACTTTCTAGAGACAATGAACACCCAAGTACCTTTGTCAAGCGTCAGGATTCCAGATCTGTCTTCTACATTTATCAAACCTACACCAATCAATCCCTGACGAACATCTAGGAAAGAGAAGGAAGTTAACTCATGGCTGCTTTACCATCTAAAAATAACCCAATGAAGTAACAGCTTGTTTAGCCCCAGGATCCAATTTCAAAGCCTCTGACACCCCTCACTTCCCATTACTTGCAGTTTCTACCCAATCCACCAATAAGCAAGACACAGCTTTGCCTTCCTGCAGGAGGCACAGGCAGGGAAAGCACCAATGGCACCATGCATGAGAACAATTCCAACAGGTAATGGGAAAATGAAGGTAAAAAGCTGTTTATAATAGGCTGGCCAACCAGATACAGAACATTCCTTATCATCAGAGGTCACAGATCTGGTTTCATGCATGAACTTCAACATTCAAGCAACCACTCTCACTGGGTGTTACTCCCATCTGTGTCAGCTGATCATTTTAAATTGTAACAATGTTTTACAGCTTTAAAATTATTCAGATTTTCTGCATACTGGAGAAGGATCAAAAGGCAGCTATCGCAGCCAGTGCATTATCTTACCTTTGAAGAAGTCTCCAGGAAAATCAGGAGGAGGTGAGACCATTGGAGAATCCAAGTTCACAATGGATTTCATAACGATCTCCAGAGCATTTCTGCCATACTGTGTAAATAAAAAAGCTGCTCTATCAATGCCATCCAGTGTTTGTGCCTCAGCCCCAGGCACACATGGTTTAACAGGTATTTATAATTCACAATGAAAAGCTTTTCTGTGCAATAGTGAAAGGGAATTGTTTATTACCTTTATGTAGTGTAGTTTATAACTGAAAACAGCCCAGCCTCAATTTTTAATTAGAGCAGTCAAATTAATCTTTCATTGTGGCTTAAAGGACACTCACCATTTACTTAAGACTTTGATTGTTTGCAAGAGCAGAAAAGTGATTTACACATGTGTTCCACATGGCTTCACAAACAGAATTATGGGTTACAGAAAGAGGCCTTCCATAGAAAGTGATATAGTTAAAGGAAAGGGATGGTGATTTGTGGAATAACCACCATAGCATGAGTTGCCCAACAGAAATGGGATTGTCACCTTGTTGTCAAAATTGAATCTGCTGAGGTCTCGAGTTTCTGTGGCCCGTCTGTCCCCGTGGGTGAGGGCTCCCTGTTAAGAACATCATTGTCATTAAATTCAACTTTTAAGAAAAAGAAATCCAAGATGTATTTTCTCAAAGGAAGGATGAGACCTCTTAAAACATCTTACCAAACTCTCCAGCCTTTTTGCAACAATAGATGCAAATCTCTGCTCTCCTGCCAGCTCAGAAATGAGGAACACATACTCTGGGGCAGTCACTTGGTTGGATCTATGAGTTCTTCCTGGATTATTAAGTAGAAGCACATATGTCAGATAAATTCTATTTCACTGAATATTTCTAATAAAATATAAACTGTGAAGAACAAGCAAAAAAAAAGTAGAACTTAATCTTGCTTAAAATTAGTTTCTACTGTAATACAGCAAACAGAAGGCAGTACACATATGCTGAAAATTGTGGCAACTTTTATAAAGATACTTCATAGGTGAATAAAACTCCAAAGCTGCAGGTCACAAAGGCTTGTTTGTGAGCTTTCTTTCAAAGCCTTCAAGTCAGTTATCCATGACCACAGATAAAGCTGAATCTGTTCAGGGCCACAAGAGACTGGAGGGGTCCTTAGGAGGTTGCCTACTCAGTCTGATTTTCCACAAGTTATCAGTAAGTTTAGTTACTACTCCTGAGCCTGCAGGGGAGGGGCAGTGGGTGATTTACCAAACTGCTGGATTGCTCTGTCAGCACTCCACGGCAGCTCCAGGGTCATGTGGACCCTCCGCCTCTGGTTCTTGGCCCTGCGGTCTGCTTGCAGTGAGATCCCAGAGCTGGCAGCCTCAGAGATGATGGCAATGTTCTTTGATGGAGAAAAGAGCTCTTGGTTAGCAACCAAACCAAGACCAAGCTTCAGTTCCCAAACAACAACAAAAAAGTCTCGTTTTACAACTATTACCAAACATGGGTCTGGAATGGTTTCACTGTTACTCACAAGGCAGAGGGAGAGCAGCAAAGGTGTGGCTTTCTGTATCAGAGTTAGAAATGCTAATTACATTTTCTGAGTGAAAGGAGGGGATTTTGCTTTACTTTTCAACAAAAACTCCCTGTGCAAACAAAGCTTTGCCATCCCAAGGACAGGTCTCCCTGACACTGGCCTGTGCTTCAGAAGGAAAAAGGGAGGGACACAGACTTGTTCCAATAGCAAGCCAGTGAAAAGACAAAACCTTGCTGCTAATGCAGTACAAGGAAGAGGATCCAGCCATTCCAGTGCCTGAATGCATTTGCCTTTTAAAGAATGTAAATGTTTGGACTGTGCACAAGTCGCTTACAGGAACTCAAGTCTTTCCCCTCAAGTGTCACAAGGAACCACACAAGCTCCGTGCACAGTGACATTTACTCCATTTGCCCTCTTGTGGTAGCACAGCCCAAGTGAACCACTGGCAAGGGCTTTCCCCCCCTCCCTTTTATCAGATGCAATTCTACCATTATTCAGGTCAGGATTTTCTTTCAGAGTGTAATGTGAAGGACAGAAGCCACCACCCCCTCCCAGTGTTACTTCTCAATCCTTGTTGAAGTTAACAAGCCCCACATTTTCCCTTCACTTCTCACTGTAAGTTCTCATACAATTGTCTTCCCCATTTCCCAATTTAATTACTTCCTCTTGGAAGGAGAGGTGCACAGTAACCCAGATCAATGAAACAAAGACATGAATCACAAATCTGTCTTTTAAACATGTATTGTTTCACAAAACCAGCTTTCAGTTTGGCACATGGGTGCACACCAGGCACAGGTATCCGAGGTCACTGCAACTGCAGCCTGACCTTTAAACACACTGGACTGCTGAACACACTGATTTGAAAAACAAAACAGCAGTGACCTCAAAGTGCTTCTTAACTGGTACGTACAGTACCTGCAAGTCACTGGTGAACAGCTTAGAGTTACTATGGCACCTGGAACGTTTTTCTACAGCCCAGCTCTTCAAGGATTACCTTATCTCCATCCATGAACCTCTGCTTTTCTGTGATGTTCAGGATTTCAACAGGCACATCGAGCTCAGACCTTGACTCGTAGGAGATGCTGCCATCATCGTTGCTCACCACTCTCCCTTTGCGCCCAGTCATCTTTGGAAGGGAACACAAGCTCAGCGTGGCAATACCAAAACCACCCCAGCACCAAAAGCTCCCAGCAGTATTATTTATCCATGTATCTACCTTAAAATAGTCAGTAATTTATTCCAAGTGCAAAACTACATTAGAGGAGCTGGGTTATTTTTTGTCATGATATGTGGAACATGACAGAGCAAATCTACATAGAAATGTTGTGTTATGCTACTGTTCATAAGGAATTTACCTGCAGCACTAAGAAAATAAACTAAACAGACAGTTTAGGCTGCCACCGATTTTAACAGGGTCTTTTAAATCACAGTGATGCTGCTACTTGATAGAGACAGGTAGCTTAAAGACATGTTTCTGAAGTTATTGAGAAATTAATTAATCAGGCTTTTCATTAACACATAAAAGGTTCTTAATCTCCTCTGCCTTGGAGGATGAACTAAAGCTCCTGCCTGTTTAATAGACCCTAGCAGCAAATGGACTACAGCCAGTCAGAAACAGACCACAGTAAAGCAAAACAGAAACTGGTGTGATTTACCAAACAAGAAACTACCAAATCTAAGAAATAACGTGTTCACCCACTCAGAGCTCCCCCTGGATTCTAACAAAACCATCAAGTTTCTTTTTCATTCAGAGGCCTCAGCAGAGTAACCTCTGCTTTCATTCCCGAGATTACTGTCAGAAACTGAAAAACAACCTCTTTAAAAACATACTTTTTTTGTACATGTGAACACCAGCTTACCTCTGCAACATTTTCAGGACCACCCAGTTCATCTATAAGCTCATCCAGTGTATTAGGTGGAAGATCTTCAGCCAGCTTTTCCAGTTTATCAAGCAGCTCTTTTTTCATCTGTTGGGCCCTTTCAACAGCATCCTGACTCGTTACAAAGCTGCTGTTTGTGTTACTGTTTGCTGAAAGTTAAGAAAGACTCTTTGAGATTTAGAATTTTATTGCCTAACTGCTAGGAAATGATTCAACATCAAAGAAAGCTGCTCTTACCAGACGTGTTGGTACTAGATGTGGTGGTTCCAACGGTGGAAGTGAAACAGCTGGGTCGTTTGGATCCCAGACCAGAGGCTAGTAAGGCACTTTGAATAGAATCTGGGTCTATGCTTTTCTTCTTTTTCTTTTCTTTATTTTTTTTATGCTCTTTTCTAATCAACCAGGGATCTGAAACGAAATAAGTTTCAAACATTTACTAAGCAGCCATCCTGCCCTTTGAAACAAATATGTTCTCGTGGCATAAAGTGACTTAAAAAGTCTGAATCCCAGTGTACAAAAATCTAATTGAAGCTTCACATTCTACTCCCAATTGCAGTCTCACTGGAACTAAACTACATGCTTAGTAAACACTTACTTGTGGCTCACTGAAATGTTTGGGAAGACTGTCTGCTTACTCTCTACAAACACAAACACAGCTACTTCCTTGATGAAACACTTAGACTGTCTTACCATCTTCATCATCCTCACTGGATTCATCTCTGAACGGGTTGAAGTCATCATCGTCTCCAGAACTCAAAAATTTGGAGCTCTCATTGTCACTTTCTTCATTGTCTGAAGCATCAGACTCACTCTCACTCTCGTCAGAGCTGCTTCCTGCAAGGCCACCTGTTTTGCGAGCTTTTTTGGCTTCTCTGCTTATTTCTTCACCTAAATTCCATCACCCCAGAGGAAAGAGAAGTTAGTTTAAATGTTGCACTTTGCACACTTTGAGGTGTGTTTTACCATACAAACTAGAAGAATATTCAACTTTTGAAAACAGAACTATTTAAAAGAATCAAAGTTTTAAGCAAGACCTCACTCCCAAAGTTCTTTACAATCACCTACTTTTACTTTTTACAGTTTGGGAATGGGGTGGTATGAGGCTTCACTAAGCCTCAAGATAAAGGAAGTTATTGGAGTGACTGTATCAGAAAGTGATCTGACACAGGCAAGGCACTTTGGGATATGCTTCCATAGCAGATCAACCCAATTTTGAGCAAAACTAGCTAAAATTTACAGGTTAGATTCCTTCAGCGGCAATCTAAGGTCTATTAATGGCAATCTAACAACAGCCTTAAGACACCTGCAACTGTTTTTCATGGATGACTGTACAGATACTCCCTTTTTATCCCCCCAAAGTTCACTCTTAGGCAGCTCTGAAGCTGCCATTCTCACTGTGGCATTAGTAGGAACCCCAGCATTACCTTTTCTTTTCTTTACTTTGTTCTCCTTGCAGGGGCTGTCTCGGGGTGAATTGTTATTACTTTGAGCAGTCAGGTCAATTCCCAACAAGCTAAACAGCTTCTTCCTGTCGGGAGCTGGAAAGTGCTTTTCAATAAGAGACTGGAATACTCCTCTGTTTAAGAAAAAAAGGGTTGCTCAGTGGAATTTGCATTTATTTAAAGCACAAACCTGTAACATTTGCTTGCTTGACTTCTCTGAAGAATGACTCCTTGTGAGTGCAGTTAGGCACTCTCTTTTTTATCACCCATATTACTTTATTTGTCATCTTCTTAAAAGCAGGAGATATTTCTTTTACAACTTGTTGAATTTTTTTGGTAACAAGTGGCACTGCTACTGCCATTTTTTTCATTGCTCAATTTAAGCAAAAGATTAAGTTAATTTATTAACATCTTCAGCAAGGCAGCCTCAGGATTGGCTCTGGTCCATATGATCAAAGAGGGAAGTCATAGTCTGTGACTTGCTCTGGTACAAATGCAGCACACACTTGGCAGGTCTCCCATCCTCCAAGTCTGAGGGGAACAGGACGAGCTGTTCACACCTGAAAACATCAGTTTGGAATGCCAGGAGGAGGAGGAGCTACCCACTGCCTCACCTGAGCAGGGCTGCCAGATTTTAGGGACAGGCAGTTTCAGTGGAGAGCATCAGCACTAAGGGATTCCTAACCTTCTGTGCATTGATGCATGTTTGACACACAGGACAGATGACTACACACACAAAGCTTGATGAAGGTTACTTTTGTAAACAACACTTTAAAATTTCAGTCTTACTTTGCTGTAGAAACAAAGTCATTCAGTTCCCCACCACCTTCCTCCAAAGCTTCCAATGTTCTTGCTTCTCCTGTCGACTGCAGGCCAATGACAACACACTGAAGGACAAATGAATACCAGACATTGTCACTATGACTGAGCTGTAAGTTTATTCTGCCTGAATTTCCACTCATTAGATACCATTAAGTACAATAGAATGCTCCAGCTCTGGCTGAAAATATTTGTATAATATATAAAAAATTAATCTAAAAGCTTCACATTTAAGACAAATGTTTAAAAGTAAGTCTTGATCAACTTACTTTGCCATTCTTGATTTCTTCCCGAGCCAGCTGCACCACCCTCTTCACCTTAGAGGCTATGCAAAGGTACTTGAAAAACCTCTGGTGAGCTGACCAGAACTGACCCCACATGGACTTCTTCATCCTCTGCTCAGCATCAATGAGATCGGCTGCTTGCTGGAACCTCTCTCGAGCACTGACCCACTGAACAAGAGAAGGAGCATTCAAATTTCAACCAATTTCAACCTCTCGGGGTTCAACATAAAAAGCAAATTTAAAAAGGGGTTCTTACCAGTTTCACAGATTTATTGTACATTTTAACATATTCCTGTGAGAGCAGAACTTCGTCGATTTTGAAAGTTACACCTGAAAAACTCAGCTGTCTGGCTATGTACATTCCTCTCAGCTTCATATCCATAGCAACTATTTCCATGGCACCAACACCTCTAAAATAAAGGAACAATTTAAGTCCATATTAGAATTTTCAAAAGGACTTGTTAAAAAATGCCTTAAAACACAACTTCAAGTACATTAGAAAAAACCAGCTTACAAATGTGAAGCAATAGGTTTTTGGAATAATTTGAAATTTAGTCTTGACATGAAACTGTATCCCTGCCTTGTGAATATTAAGTGTATCCCAAGAGGTAAAACTCAATTACTTTTTTCCCAAATGACCTAGGATGGATTAGGAGACAGTAACTTACAAACTGTAACTGGATAATGAAGTTGGTCCAAATATTAGCCAATTCTTGCACTGTAATTTTATAAACTGGTGACACTTTAAAATAATTTAAATTATTCTAATTTAGGCTGGTATGGAAATGATTTAATTAGTAAGTAACTTCAGTTCTCTTCAACAGCAACACACCTTGAGAGCACAGAAGTCACCTGCAAAACAGCTGACTGCTACTCACAGGCTTGGGGCTCTAACTTCATTATTGCTCATTTGATATGCACTCAGTAATGAAGTGAGGCTACACTTGTAGTAGTCCAGAAAAACCACACATCACATAGATGGTAAACGAGATGCATCCTAAGCCCTATTGTGGCATTCTCAAGTGTTCAAAATTCTTTTTGAGTAGGCAAAGCAAGATGCTCACCCACCACAGAACGCAGCAGTGGCGTTTTCTACTGACCTCTCACATTCAGCATTATTGGTATGTTCTGAAACACCAAGTACCTTGTAACAGCACAAAGAATTTCCCTGAACTGGGTTCTTATGCCAGAAAGCACAAGATTTCCTCCTGTTCAATTGCCTAAGATGAATTCATAAACATCAGAGGCCTTCCACAAATAGTGAGCCATTAACTACACTGAGCATACTCACTACAATACAGGATGTTTTTGTGGGGAGCAGCAAAGTATTTTGCTTTCCTAACACCCACATTTTTGAGAGCCCTCTTTTCCCAGAAAGCTTTTAAAGCTCTCAAAATTTTCTGTGAACAATGGAAGCATCTTATTTTTCACCACTTATGATAAATTACATTTCTGCTATATTTAGAAGCCAGAGTTCTTAGTGTGACAGGACATGCTTGCAGAGGGCTAGAGAGTGAAGACAAGGAACTGGGGAGCACAGTCAGCCACAACCACATGCATTGTTGCTGTAGGACTTTGAATCATTACCTTCTTTCAACAGCCTGGATAAAGTCACTGAATTCCCTAAAAGGAGTTCCTTCACCCCATATTCCAAGACGGTTCATATATGCCATGTTTCTTGGCTCAGATGCACCTAAAAAGAGAAACATAAATCTGTACCAGTGCCAGCAAAACCATCCAGAGACATTTAATGCAAACCCAGCAGTACATACCTGTGGCACTGGCATAAACAACCCTGGCTTTTGGAAGTTTATTTTGAAGTTCCAAGACAGCCAGACCTGTTTTTGTTGGTTTTGATGAACCAACAGGACACAGATTCTTTGCTTTATGACACTCGTCAAATACAATCTGAACTGTAATTAAGGAAAAGCTTTGTCCCACTGATTTTTAGAATGAGCTAGAATAGAAGGCAAGAAAATCTATTACTTACAATAAGGGGCAGGTGGAAATTGTAAACTCAAGAAGACACTAGTAATTTTAACTAAAAACCCTGGAAAACTATTAGGTAAGAAGTATTTAAGAATGAAATTGCCAGCTCTCAAGTTCTTGAAAATGCTGGTGATACTTCACATATATATTTAAATAAGTCTGTAAATATCAGTATGAACTTAAAAGTTCTTAAGGATAATAGTTTAAATTTTTAGGTTTGATATAGAAAAAACCAGAAGCTTCACTCTTGTACCAGAGCTGTATGGCAATAAGTTGAGAGTAATACGTTTGGCACTAAGTTTGTAAAACTGCAAGTGTAATGTCAGAGCATGCACACAACTGACTGCCATTACAAATAAAGAATACCTACAAATCTTTAAAGGTATGAGTTTAAATAGCAGTTTGGTTATAATCAAATCAACTTTAGAAAAAGGATACAACTCCATCAAAGTCTTCACCACACCAGTGAAGAAGCTGCTTTAATCTGGTTTTGTATTTACCACCAGACTGACTTTCCCCGATAAGAGAAGAATAGGTAGCAAAGATGACACCTTTCTTCACACTCCCATTATGTTTGGAAGAAATCTTTCCATACTTGAACTGCAATAAACAGAAATTACAGAAATTAGTCAAGAGAAATCCCTCCTCAATCCCACCTATGAGATGATTAAAGAATGCTCGTGGTCTTAAACTTGAAGGTGAGAATACTTGGAGCCACCCATAACCCCACACCACGATCAGGGCCAGCTGATGGCAATGTGGTTAAGGGGTTAAACAGGGCCTTACTTAAACATAGACTTAAGGAAGACTAAATCTGAGGCTTCAAAAGCTTAGCAGCCACATTCTTTGGCTACATGGTTTCCTTAGATTAAATACAATTAAGATTTTAGTTTCAATGTATCTGTTTAAGAGCCAAAGCTCAAGTGTGTTTACAGCTACTACCAGAAATGATGATTTCTAAACCCTTACTGTAGAAACCAAGAATTGACAAAGCAAAAGTACCAATTTAAATCAAACTTTTAGGTTCAGTGAATTCAACCAGTAATCACACTCTACAATTTAAGCAGCTAATCCAGAGCAGAGGCAGTCTCCAAAAATAACTGCACACACCACTGCTGTTTTAATAAATCACTGAGCAAGTCTATTATTCAAGTATTACACATAAAATACTTTATATATGAAATGTGCACAGAGGAAAAAAAAAAATTCAAATGCTTACAGATGTAAATATTTCAACTTCTAGGAAATACTCTACTAGTAGTGTCAGTAGTGGCTTGAAGTGTAATTTTCTTTCAAAAAAAGACACTTGCTAAGACTTAATCCCACAAGGGCCCTATTTATACAATTAACTTAAAATTCTGTGTGATTCTTTTTAAGATTTAGGCCTGTCAAACAAGACCTAGACAGCAAATTTATTGAAATTAGTACATTCTTGCTCTTGAAACAGTCAACATGCACAACTCGTCACACGAGCGTACCTAAAGGTTTGCCTCAACTGTACAAAGTAAAAAGTTTCCACACCTTGTTTAATGAATGCACCAGTATGTTTTTTGCTCCAATATCTCTCAAGTCTCTTTCAGCATCGTATTTCAGATCATTTGACACACTAAACCTGCAGATACAAAACAAAGCACATTCTGTAAGTTACACCAGGTCAAAAGGCAGTTGCTACAACATTTGTCAGAAGACAGATGACCCTGAATTTAAGTCATAGAGTCACTGGAGTCTCTGCTCTAACAAATCCTGACACACTTACCAGACTGCTCTTTTTCTGCCTAACAAGTAATTTTCATAGATTATTCCAGCTATGGTCCTTCCTTTTCCTACACCAGCACCATCACCTATCAAGAATCCAGCTCTGTCTCCATTGGGCAGGAATGTTTCATGTTGCTGTAGGAGAAAGAACAAAAAACTTGTACCCATTCTCCAGAACACATCACAGGGGATTGTCAGAAAAGAGCAAACATAAGAAACATCCTATTGGAGGAGACCAGTGGTCCAAGCAAACTCCTGGCAGCAGGAAGAGGGGATTTATTTTAGGGAGAGCATAGCACCCTAACAGCATTGTGTGATCATTCTCCACTCAGGACCCAGAACTGCTCTTGGTTTTGTGTGCTATCACTTCCTTATCTTAACCCTGATTTCACTCCCATTCCTTTCTCTCCTATCAGGCCCCAAGTGTCAGATTCTTTTCATGAGGCAACTTTTCCCTCCTTAGGACCATTAAATTTATCCTCTAACTCCACTGCCTCCCTCCCCAGCTTGCACAGCCCTGCACACACACCTGGGGTGGGCACACTGAAGTTTAACCCAGCAGCAAAAGAACACCCACTCCTGCTCTCTCTACCCTTCCCAAGGATGTCAACCAGGGCTGGCTTTCTCAGCCTGCTGCTATGCAGCCATTAAGCTATTTCAGAGAAATAAAGATGACTAACATGTTCCAAGACAGTTAGACACCAGCATCATGGAAGTGGTTTAGAGGAAGTTTTCCTACATGTATTACCTCACATTTATCTGAGCTGAAGCTCACCTGCCATCTTCTAATGCAACTCAAACCTTTAAGCTCTTACTATTTTATCTCCTTGTAAAACTGACATAGCTACACTTGTCAGATTGGACTTTTTCTGCTTAAATTCTCTGTTAGCTTTTAAGCTGTGCTGATATCTGGCATACCTGGGCTGCATAAGTGATTGCCTCGAGCTGCAGAGCTGACAACCAGCCACTGTCAATTGTTTCCTCTGATATTGATGTCTGGTACCACACATCAGGAGGAGTCACACTGGACAACGAGCTGGTTTCCACTACTGGGTCAGGATGACGTAGACCAATTTTTACTGGTGGAGAAAGAAGAGGAAGGAAGGCAGAAGATGAAAACATGATACAGAGTTCTGTTGCTGCAGCACAAGTTATTATATTTACCAAACAAATTACAATTGTGATTGCAAAGGCTGAACTCAACAACAAATATGTTTCATTGCAACAATCTGTCAAGTGTTTAACTGCAGTGCATATAAGGAACACATTACTCTGAATTTATAACTGCAATCTTAACTTTCTCTTCTCAGCACCTTCCCACAATTTTTACGAGATTCGATAAAATTCACTTAACAGAAGATTAAAGTATTTGTGTACTTGACTTGTTTGAGAAAAACCAGTCTGAACCCTGTCTTCCCAAAAGGCCAGAAGCAGCCTCAGGATGCCAGAATCACAAAAGGAACATTCTTCTCACTATTTATATAGTGCCATTTTTAAGCAGAATGAAAGGAGAAAAGATTTAGAACAGACAGGGTTTAATTGTTGACAGATCTCATCACTAACAATAAAAATTAACCACTTAGCTACAAACTCCCTGCAAAATTTTTGCCTTGCTTTTACAGCAGGTCATCACTGTATTTAGGAAACAAGGTAACAGCTTGTTGTCAATGGGTACAACAAAGAAAAGAGAAAAAGGAGGAGATGGCAATTAACAGCAGTAAAAGATTCACTCAAAAAACCAAGAGGCATTCCTAAGTAGTCAGCCAGGAACAATGCAGGAAGAATGTACTTAGGGTGATTTCACACCAAAAGACTCAAACTGGATTCCTGAGTGCAGCAGTGAGCACTGAATTCCTTTATGAAATTTCCTCTGTTGAGGCACAAGGCATCTTAACAGAGGTAAAAAACAGCCTGATTTTGGTTCATCAGTCATAGCTGTGAAATAAGTATTGCTCAAAGATACACTGAAGAATTCCTCTTGTATTTAAAAATCCACTTATCTTCCAAATCTAAGCACTACAGAAGATAAATTTCCTAAGAAAACCCACAACATATTCAGGTCCTGTTAACTTCAGACAGTATCTATTTTCTGTGCTAGTAATTACACAAGAGTTAATTTATTAACTCTCAAAACATTCAGCCTTTTGATACAACAGAAGATCAGGTCATACATTTTATTGGCATATATTCAGCATAGGTCTCTGCATGGCCCATTTCTTCTTCATCTTCTTCCTCAGGTTCCTCCTCTTCTTTTACTGCTGGCACTTTCTAGAATAGAGAAATACCTGTGTTAGTCATACAGCACATTGGTAATATTCCATCTCTTGAAAATTAACATGGGAAAGGAAATGAGGACAAACTTGCACTTCAATGTTTTAACACATGTAGGGGACAAACCAGTGAATCTCTGGGGAAACTACATGCGAATGTAGATTTACACTCTGAACAACCATCCAAAGACAAAGTCAAGGAACTTCCTCTTATTTGAAAGCTCAAGTACTCCAAACTCACATAAGCAGAAGTAAAAAGAAATTCTTCTTACAGTATATTAAAACCAGACTATGACTTAAAAGTGACTTAAAAACACAGCAGTCCTAAAGTTCAAGTACTCCACTGGAGTCTTCTGCAGTTTCACTTTCATGACATCATTTCACAACTTTATAGTTAAATAGACAGTTCTGTCCCGTGTTCTCTGAAACCTGTCAGTTACCCATTTACTGGGACCCTGAGCAATGTAAATATTTATGTATTTGTAAAGCACTTAACAGATGAAAAATCAAACATCTTCCATAACTGCTAATGTTTAATACAAAAGAAGTGATCTGAAAAACCCTTTCTGAATGCCAGTCTCTGAGGAGGCACAGCTCTTCCCAAACCTCAGCCCGAGTCTGGCTATCAGAGGAGATGCCAAAACTCAAGTGCTTACAGCATCAGAATGTAATTTTATTACACTTAGAAAATTGAATGATATTCAATTTACATCTTCAATTCAGCTGTCCAGAATGGGGGAAGTCTTTTAGTTTCCTCATTGCTAGTTATTTTAAAAGAAAATATCTTCACCCAGAGGAAATGCTATGCTTATCTTGGCCCACATCAGTTTCTGCTAAGGACAGTAATTTCTTGAAATTGTCATTTACTATCTAAGTGTGCTCTGCACAGCTGTTAGCTTCACTCATCTAACCAAGTTTCATATTGTGGAGCAACTGACCTTTTGAACAAACAGATGCACTTGACAGTTCCACCACACAAGACAAGTATGAGTAACTCCTGAAACTGGTCACTACTGTTTATGGCCAGCAGCACACTGGTTTGGCAAATGAATCATTTGTGCCACTTACCACAGTAGGTGAAAAACTTCTCATTTTAATGTCATTTATCCATATTCTTGCTACCTCTTTTGTGGAAGCCTCCTTCTTCACTGCACCATTGCTTAGGTCAGCTGCAAAAGAAAAGCTGTGGTTTACAGGAATTCCCTCCAAACATCAACTCAGATTAATGTGCTGCTCTATTAATCAGTTGGAAGAGAAGTTTAAAATAGCCAGTAGTACACTGATACTTCAAGAATACAATCAATATTCCTGTCCAAATTAACAAATCTGTGCAAGGAGTTAAATCCTGTTACTCCTCTGACTGATGGAACTTCCCATGCAACGCCACTGTGTCCAACAGTTGTGTATTATTTTCACTATAAAAAAAAATACATTTTTGACCTTCAGTAAATCTGCACACAGGATTTGCAACTACTCTGTATTGAGACCATACCTGGTCTGGTGGCACTCACCACCTTAAGAGAAACTACCACTACCTCTGTAAAACACAAGGTCAACACTTTGGACTCAGTTGTTTAAAGTTTGTAACAGGATCCTTTAAAAAGACCATTTATCAACCTTCGTGTCTTCAATCCCATTTGCAAGGAACTAGGAATAGGGCTCAGTACACAACTAAAATAATTTGCATAAGGATGGATGCAAAACATTGAAAGCAGCTGTCAAGCTTCCATCATGTCAATGTATGTAATAAACTTAGCATAATTGCCCCTAAAAACAATTAGGGCACTTGCACAAAAAAATGTTTTCCTCAAAGACATTGCATAATTTAACTCCTTAATATTTTCCCATCTAGAACTCCTGCTGCCTGAATTATATGAAAAGACCATTTTCCTATCAAGGACTTCTCTTTGCTACAAGTATTTGTCATCTTTTTTTAATAAACATGAGAAAAGATCCAGAGACCCAGTTACACAAAGTGAGGAATGCAGTTCTAGAAGTTGCAGTCTCCTTTTCACTTTATACAGAAGCCAAAGATTCAACTGCTTTCTGCAGCTGTGCCACTCTAACAGTTACTGTGTGTTGATGTCCCCTATTCTGTGCTTCTCTGAGTTTGCACTTGCTTTAATAGGACTGACTTATCCCCATTTACTTTCTCCCCTCCTCTTCCTCACTTCCTTTACTCCCTGTCCCAGCTTGGGTTTTGGCAACCACTCCCTAAGAGAAAGCAATGACACAAGGAGGGACATTCTGCTTTTTGTTGCAGTTCTGACAGCTCCTGTACTGCACTCACTCTGCATATGGAAAAATAGGTTATGCCAACCACACCTATAAAATCAGCAAAGCTTATTTCACAGACAATGAAAATAACTGAAATCCAGAAAATGCCTGTGTATCTTTCAGAAAAAACAAGCAAAAGGGATACTAGTTAATAGACTTCAGTAACGTTCACAAATTAATTTTACCAATTTTCCAGCTGCAATCTGTCATTTTCCTCATTCCATGCAGTAAATGAAGAGTTTAATTTTTAAACTCTGTTATTTCATACTACTTCACCCAGAATTCTAACACTACTACAGTTAGAAGGAAATTTATCAGGTTTCCTGAACAACTTCATTTTACCAGGATATTGTACTAATCAATGAAAACCCACGATGAACAAAGATCTTCATTATTTCACTACTTGTCTATAAACACTATAACTACAAAGAAAGAAGAAAACTCACTTGCTGCTGTTGCTACTGGTTGGGCAATATTAGGAGGTGGCTTCAACTTCATGAGTTCATTAAGACTATTGTTTTTGAGCAGGTCTTTCAGCTGAATCTGGTCCTTGGAAGGTGCAGTGGTCAAGGCATTACGAACTGCTGGTGCTGCCACCGAGGGCCGAGTGGTTGTGCTGGTCTGGATGATCTTTGCTACTGTGATCGTCTGCCTCGAGGTCGTGACAGGCGTCGTTTTTGTCACCACTATTGTCGTCCCCAGGGTTGGAAGCTGATTTATTTGATTCAGCACAAAGGTTGTGGTGGATGGTGGTTGCTGGCAACAAAGAAGCAAGGAAGTTTTCAGAGAAAAGTCAAAAAAGAAAGAGTAAACTTTGTTAGCCTTGTGTTTAGCACATAGGATACACGGGTTTTTAGAAGACAGTTGTAGTAAGAAATATCTTCAAGAACACCTTGAGGATGCCAGAGTAATTGCCTTGTGCTGCAACAGTCTGAGCAAAAAGTATCTCTCAATACTTGGTATGTATTTCAGAAGGTTATTTTTAGATTTTATTTTAAGGTAACGAAAAGGAGATTAAAAAATGAAAAATTCATCATCCAGACACAAGATATGACCACTACAGTTTCCCCCCATATGTGACAGAGCCAGTCCAACCCACTGCAAGACAGACCCATCGCTGGCCAAAGCTCAGCCAGTGCCACTGGCAGTGCCCGTGAGAAGGTATTTAAGAAGAGGCAAACACTGTTACACAATCAAGCAGCTGGGAGGGAGGAGAGAAAATATGTGAGAAAACCCTGCAAACACCAAGGTCACTGAAGGAAGGGGAGGAGGTGCCCCAGGTGCTGGAGCAGGGACTCCCTCACAGTCCATGGACACCCACAGATGCCAGGAGTGAAGTTGAGCCCAGGACAAAGAAAAGAGTGGGGAGAAGGTATTTTTAGATTTGTTCTTATTTCTCATTTTCCTACTCCATTGTTAACTGGCAACGAATTAATTTCCTCGAGTTGAGTCTGGTTTGCCCATGACAAATTGCTGATCTCCCTGTCCTTATCTCAACCCATGAGCCTCTCACCATCATTTTTCAGCATCTGTGCAACTGAGGTGGGGAGTGATGAAGCAGTTTAGTGGGCACCTGCTGCCCAGCCCAGGTAAAGCCCCCTCATCATCTCAGTCCTGGAGCAGTAGTTCTTACCCGAGCATTTAATAAGACTGGAGTAGACACAGTCTCTGGTTCTTGTTTCACAGCAGCTGCAGCCTCAGTCTCCAGGCCCAGTTCTAATGCACTAAGTGGTACTGACTGCACAGGGAAGAAAGCAAACAAGTCAGCAGGAATAAAACCCTAAGGCTTTTGTTCCCAGTCCATGCCTGAAGTGGCTGCAATCTGGCAGAGTAAAGGCCATCATGGAGCTTAAACATGGTATTTCATTACACTTTTTATGCATTTTATTGTAGAGCACCTAGACCCTAGTGCCATGAGAGTTTCTCCATGGATACCTTACATTATGTCCCCATGTCACGTCCAGAATTCAGTATATTTCTGTTCGTACTGACCTCAAGTGTTTCAGATTGCTCTTTTGTATAAAGTTTAATTCACAAGTCGTTTTCCAATCTCAGTACTATGAAACAAGAAACTTACAAAAACTCCACATGCTTCAACCATTTGCTATGAACACCATCCCTTCAACCCCTCCACCACACCAAACCCAAGCTCTCTCTGACAAACCCCTATGTTCTTGTTTTAACCTGCTGAACAGCTGGAGTTGGTGCTGGATTTGCAAGAACCACGTCTGGAGAGTCAATATCAAAGAGATCATTTGGACTGATTCCACTCTCACTCAAAGCAGCAAGCAACAGATCTTGTCCTGGCTCCGCCATCTCTGAAACAGAAAGATAAATGAAACTGTAAATACAAGTACATTTAATTCTGATGTTTTTTGCCCCCACACAACTTCCTTTCCTGTATTTAAGGGCATCCACAGTGCAGTCTCTCATACACATAGTTTCACTTTCTAGATTTGCTCTGGTTCTTTTGTTTATTTGTAGGCTTTTCAACATACCCGCCACATTTAAAAGCAGGGAGAATGAAACAGTTAACTACACAAAATGCTATCATACCCATAAACTTAAGACACTTTTCCTGGTCTTCAAGGTACTAGGTTTTCAAGCATTACAAGAAATACCAAGAGCAGAAATGGTGAGACCATGTTATGCTAATGATCCGTCTTTGTCGGTGAAGAAACTGCACGAGGGAAGCACAATTAAAACTCATTTACTTTATCTTGTAACAAGTTAGTGATAAAGAGCTTATAAGGGAAGCTTTTATTTCTTGCTTGCCCTTACACTAGGTTACATTCATTCACTGGAGAAATTTTGTTTTGCATAGTGGAGAGAACAAACGTGCCACTATTATAGTATGTAAGTGCTTATTAAATAGGACACTAACATCAGGTCACGGACTCCTTTATGTGTAGGACAAGCAAAACTAATTTCAAAAAGCTATTCTAGACAGCATAAAAACTCCATATTTAAAGATGAAGAAAGAAGATAAGCGTTTCACTTGCTTAAGAAAGAAACTCATCTGCCCTTGTATTAAGATAAAATTAAATTATTTCACTGAACTTGAGCTGTTGTTTATACAGTCTAAAACACTCCTCGAGCAGACCTTAATTTCATTTACCCTCCACACCCCTTAACACCCACTGGGAACAAAACATTGAAACCCAATGAAGCCAGACACCTACTCTAAAGCAGGAAGAGGACAAAATTATTTGTTGGCATTTTAGATGCTCATTCCCAAGACTCCAAACCAGCATTCCCTTGCTTATCCCTTCAGCATGCACAGCTCAGCCACATCCAGCGGGCTGGTCACAAATACTCCTCAGCACATTTAGCAGAACAGGTAATGCTAGTAATAACCTAAGCCTCAGGCACTTAGCTCTTACTCTTCCCAGTTTTAGTCTGTGAAATTGCAGGCAGAAACATTTTAGTCGTGAATTTATACTGAGATGGAGGCACCACGAGTGCAGGTACTGGGACAAGGGGAAAATTTACTTTAAGGCATTAAAGACTGAAAGATGCTCCAAACAGCATCAAAGCAACAAACAATTGGTGGGACTGCTACTGACCACACACAGCCCCATCAAACACCACCTGCCTGTCAGAATCAGACTCTTGTTTTTTAAAGGCATTTAAAATGACCAAATTGGCAGAATGGCCTGGTTTGTTGCTATGAGGTACAGAAAATATTAAGAAATATTAAGTCATCTAGCAGATTTAATTGATATGGCAGCACCCTTAAAGGATGTCACCACCCTCTAGCCTGTCTTCTAGAACCCTGAATGGGTCAACAAAAGTGGTGAGAGCTGACTTTTATCATTCCAGAAAGATTGTGCTTCCTGTCTCAAAAAAAGGGGGAATATATATATATAAAGTATCCTTAATTTTCATCAGATTAAAATCTTAACAGTGACCATCACACCTAAGTTTAGAAGCTTGCAGCATTTTTTTTCTAATTAGAAACAGGTAAAGAGAAAAAGGTGTAAGTCTGCAGATAAAATCTTTGCTTATCAAAACTTTTGGGGTTCAGAACTTGAGAGCAGCTACTGAAGATTAATTTCACCCTGTCAAAACAGCTCCAAAACACTTTAAAATCATAACTTCACAGTATCCATTTGGGAAAGAGGCAGGAGCACCCTTCCACACAGGGCAATACCTTTGCTTAAAGGAAAAATAAACTGTCTAAACGTACAATGGAATAAAACATCAGTTACATCACTCTTTAGTCTGTATGGAGTTGGGATCACCCCACCACTAAAAGAAGATATGACTAGAACTTGGTTGAGAGTTAAGGGACTGGACTGAATAGAGGCGCAAAAAGGCAGAAGCTTGGGACTTTTTCATAAGAGAACATGAAAACACTCAAACACTCTCAGTTTGCTCTCACAATATAGGAAGGAAAGGCCTTTCTATGAAGTTGAGACTCAAAGCAAAACCAAAGCAAGTAGAAAAACCCACATCAACACCAAACAAAACCATCTTCCCCAGCTGTCCTATGATGGTGTCACCCATCAAATCTGTCCAGTTTAACAAACCCACGAGGCCACTGAACTCTACATGTTTAATCTTTAAAAACACAATGGCTGATATTTTAAAAGTTTCAGAGTTTAGAAAAAAAAAATCATAGCAGCAATGTTTCAGTTGCTTACTTGAAAGTTTTCAGTAGGTGAGTGGTGATAGCAATTCCTACAATTACAGAGTATTCCAGTTTAGAAGAATCCCTTTCTAGAAGGCTGTTTTCACATAAGAAGAAATCACCCAGCTGCACCTCTCTCCTGATAATCCCAATTTTAAGTCTTAAAAATTCATGGTTCTCACAACCCAGCAAAAAGCTCAGTAAAACAACAGCAATTGTTTGTTTGTCAGTTTGGACAATGAAAGTTTGACTAGTTTCACATATTTGGTTTCTGTACAGTAGGAACAAAGCTGCATTGTTTGGAACAAAAGGAATTCTGAACTTCTAGAATTTTTACATTAGAAGCACCAATTTTAGGCTATGTGCAACTTCCAAGCACCAATGCTGCCCACCCTCCCCATTTTAATTTAGCAAGGAAATTAAATGAGGAAGAAAAAAATTCAGGAGAAGCTGCATTGTGATAACTTAAGTTTATTTTCTGTAGCACATGCTGGTTAAGCTTAAAACATTATCAGTCTGAAACAGCTCCATAATCTTGCAAGGTAGGAGGCTCCTCAGTTAACACAAGTGAAAGTGACTTTATCAAGCTCTGCAGCTCAGCTTTGGCAATACTATATAAGGACCTGTTTGCCACATCTTCAAAATCTTCAAAAGAAAATACTTATTAAAAAGTTGTGAATATTACAAGCTGTTCCCTGAGCATTTCATCACTCGAAGAACTGTTCTGAGCATGTAGAATCTTGCAGATAAGATTGTCTGTGTTTAGTGAGGTAGTCCAATGTCACTGAGCAAGAATCAGCCTATTAAATAAAACTAAAAAAAATGTATTTATAAACTTCAACAGTAGTAGTATATTAATTATTTTCTTCGTATTAAGAAAAAACAAATTGCTGCTATTTCAAGATGGACTACCAAAACACCCCAAACATTTCTGTAAAGTGCTCTCCTGATGAAGAATATAGCCTAAAACTTTGATAATGAGGAGGTTTTGTGATCACTGCACATTATGCAAGTAATTCCTGATTTAAAGATACAAATCCAGAATGCCATGTTTAATATCATGTCATGTATCCATGCCAACCTGGCTCTCTCTCTCTTTCCATTTTAGCTTTAGTACAAAGAAACAAAACAAAAAAAGAAAAAAAAAAGAATCTAAAACACATGTCAAGCAACCTGCTCTGTTTCTCCTGAGAAAGATAATAGTAGAATCCCAAACAATAAAAAGCCTCTTGATTTTTAGATCTGTGAGTTACACATTGTAACACTGCATGCCTAAAGTGCTTATTTAAAAACCATAATCAATTACAGTATCATAGGTTGATCCAAACCAAACATCACAATCAACCAGGCACTGCTATTCCCAAGCCATTCAGACACCTGGGCTCTGTGGTGCACCCAACTGCAGATCTGGGGGTTAATGCTTGGCTGGGACACAACCAGCATTCAGCAACTCTTATTCTTTTACTGTTTTTCTGCCAATTTCCTGGTAATTCAGGTAGTTTTCTGAACTTACCTTACCAGAAAAACTGAATTAAGGCAAACCCAGGACGACTGGAAAGGTTTATCCCACTGCCTTTTTGAGGAATACCTGTCACCTGAACTATACTGGAAGCCACTTATAGTATCACACAAATAACTGGAGTTGTAAAGACAAGACTGCTTTGCCCTGCATATTCTCTGCCTGTCTAAACCATGAGTTATTATTGACCTGAAAATTTCACATCTCCCTTTGCAGCCTCTCACAGCAGAGGTGTAAGGGCTGCTGAGCCCATCCCACCCAACAGGAATCTCTGGAAATCCACGTGGGTTCTGCTCATCTTGCAGCTTCTGCCTCCAGAAGGCAACCTGGGTAACAATAAAAAAAACTCAACCAACCCAACCCCTTCTGGTCTTCTCCAAGTAACCATCCAATCCAAGAGCAAAACCCTAATTAATGAACTCATCCATGTCTTAACCTCAAGGCTAGCAGTTAAATTTTGCATTTACACGTACAAAGGTGTTCTCACAAAAATCACAAGTTAACTCCAAACCTGGAAAAATCATTCCCATTTTTCCAAGGCTGGTTACTGCTCAAACGTCAAAGCTTTCAAGGACACAGGGACACTTCAGGGTATTGTGGGGCTCAACTCTGTCTCAGTGCCCTTTAATGACTCTGCTACAAAATTTACAGCTGTTGTATTACACAGTCTGCAAAGCTGAAATTCAGAAATTTTGAAAATATTAAAGGACTCAACAATGCAGTAATTTGGCATGAAATCAGCTTTCAGACTAAAAGGCTGGAGCTGGTAATTTGGCCAGTAGGGAAAGTCTTTAAGTACTAAAAACTCAAAGAAATAAGAGCAGCAGGTCCCTTAGTTTTAGCCTGGGAGTTCCAGGTGTGTCTCAAAGCACCATTACCTATATCCATGGCCTGCTTCAATGGCTTTCAGAATAGTTCTCAGGCACTTTTGACAACAAAGAAGGAGTCTGGACAAAAAGACAAACTGCCCACATTTTATTTCTAAATATTAAGATTGCATACAAATATAGCACCTCATGGCTGAGAGGCAGATACAGAATACGAATTCAAATGTCATGCTGTTACACAATTTCAATTTTCGCTTTGCATCATCAACTACAGATTTTAAATTTTGGGGGAGGGCAGGTTGCAAAACATTAATGTACATTTTTTAATCATTTTAATCCAGACACAATCCTGGCAGTCTAAAGCCAAAGAGGCTACCACTGAGTTAAATCCTAACTTTACACTGCATCATTTGATCACATTAATTTTATTTTTTTTACTTACTCTGGAGTTACCGAACATATCAGTTAAACTGTTTTTTTTAAGCATTTACAAAATTTGCCTCATCTTTAAAAGGTATCAAACACGTAGAAGCAGCCTATAAGTACCCGAAAGAAAGAACAAGAGTTCTAACCTATACCACCAAACGCAGTGAGGAAACCGGACAGCTAAAAATAATAAAGAAACAACCTAAAAAAAAAACCAGAAGAAAAACCCACAAGGCCTCTTCCCCATCAGAATGTAGGGGCATTTCTACGTTAAACTATTACTCACCCTAGCAACCTATGTTTGAGGTGCGCTCGTTAAGAGTCGCTGGACTTTGAGGCCGTGTCTGGCGCCGCGGTTCAGCTCCCCGGGAGCAGCGGGGCCCCGGAGGGCTCGGCCGGGCGGGGAAAGCCCCGGGGGAGGCGACGGGAGGGACGGGGGGTCGGCGGCTCCTGCCTCGCCACCTTCCCACCAACACGTGTTCCCGACATAAACTTCCGGGTTGGGCCAGAATCGGCTGCGTAATCCTGTCCCATGCGCGACTTTTTGTTCCCAGACCTTCACCTCTTTAAAGATCCTTTCAACAGCACCGCGATCCCGGGGAAAAGCGGGAGGGCTCCGTCTCACGGCGGCTTTCGGAGCCGCTCCGGCACCATAAATCAAACACCCCCATCCCCCTCCCTCGCCTCGTCTCCCCATTTCAAACCTCAACAATCACCACCCGCGGAAAGAGCGCACAAAGGCGCGGGCCGGGCCGGGGGGCTCTGCCCGCGGGTGGTGATTGTTGAGGTTTGAAATGGGGAGACGAGGCGAGG
>JAHLSL010000041.1:9772081-9785351 GCA_025920805.1 Petroica traversi
CCGGGGAGCCGCGGGGCCCGGGGCTCCAGAGGTCCCTCAAATCATTCAGGAATCGGTGAACTTTAGGTATAGTCGAACTGTTTCCGTGTTTCCCTGTGCCCTACCGCAGACAGGCCCTAGGCTCGGCTTTCCCTTCGTGCCATCTTCCCCGTCCTGTAGTTCTGTCACAGGCAGCTGGCCGGAGACTGTTTGTCTGCTTGCATTTAACTCCCAGTAGAAATAATTATGTGGCTAATACATCAAATCCCGGAGCCCCTCAGCAGCCTTTGGTGCGTTTTGCTGTGCGGAGAAAATCTCTGCTCTCCGGGGTCTCTAGCCTGGCACAGACAAAGACGTGGCAGTGGCTCGGTTGCGCCAAGAGCGCAGCAGGCAGGGAGCTGGGAATGAGGGGAGGAAGCCGTGCTGGAAAAATAGTTGTTCGTTTCCTGTTCATGGTGTATTCAAAGCCTGAAGGCTCAGCTGGCAGGTGGACTACAGTTCACTGCTTTGAACTCTCTCCCAAAATGCCCATATTTAAACTTCTTACTTGAGGACTTTGAAGCTCAGGGTTCCTTGCTTGAAATTGTTGTAAGTGTTTTCATGCTTTGAAGCCCTGGCTTTTTGATAAGCAAGTTTTGCCTTTCATAGGCCTTTCAGAAATTTCGGAGGTCAGGGAGTGTCTGTCTGATTTGCTTTTTCTCTGGCTATTCTATCGTAATCTCAATCAGTAGTAAAGTTTATTTGTGGACTAAGATATGAGCCTTTAACTGGCCTGATTTTGTGTGAATTATATTTGTAGGAAGCTTGTTACTCATGATTATGTTAATTATTAAAATTATCCTATCTGTTCTATTGTGTACTTTGTTTACTTTTTCAGTGACTGACTGAGGTACTAAGGTATACTGAGCTGTTTGTTTAGTCAGCTACAGCTGAGCTATCTTTTCTTAACTACTGGGACCCTTTGTTCCTTGCCTTTCTAAAAAAAAATGGATGCATATTTTTGTTGTTTTAACTGGCTTGCAATGTCTGAAAATTGCTTTTGGTTGAGTCCAACTATAGCCAAGAAAAACCCATTCTGGCCAAGTTGCATCTGTTTGTCCAGACACTGAGACTTCACGGTTGGAATCTGTGTGCCTGACATACCCTGCACAGGCAAACACAGCCAGGTGGCAGGGGACTGTGAAAGTAAAGGTGACAGGAATCCACTAATCTTTGCTAAATTTGACACTGCTCACTGTTGGCATCTTGGAGCCTGAGCCATGGAACAAACCCCAGGTTCTGTGGGGTTTGGCTCTGTGGTGTCTGGCCGTGCCAGAGGGTTTTGCCATTTTCCTGACTGGGCCTTGCTTAAACTCTTTCATGAACTTTTTTGCTATGAACAACTTTTATGCTTTATTTTTGTATCATATAATGGATGAAAAGATAGCACTGTTTATCTCCCATGCTTGGCTGAGAGGTGTCACTCAAGGTAGACTGTAAAACTGATTCCCGTGCTGCTCAGTTGAGCATATAATTTACTGCAGCAACATCTGACACCTCCTGAGAGTAGCTGGGTAGCTCATTCCTTCCTCTCTGGCTGTGAGAGCTCTGTACTGGGCCTGGGCAATTTTTGCTGCATTATTCATATTTTTTTTGGCTTGTGCTCTTTGAGGCCACCTTCCTCCCCAGGAGCTGAGGCCTGGGGTTTTTTTTTTAGCACCAAAGTTCATTCTGGGAACCCCAAGGGTGGAGGCTGGAGTTAGCTATGACTACCCACTCCTGCCACATTTTGTGAAAGCCTTCTTGGACTGAGAGCTTGCATTAGTAAAGTTCTCAGAGTGCTCAGCACTGTTATTTTTTCACTTAGAAATCACCACCTCAGTGAGGGTGATGCTTAAAGCAGTGTAATTTGCACCAGCACAGTCAGCTGTCAGCCCTGGTTGCTGCAGACTTGTGGATGCCAACCTGAGGTTCCCAGAATCTCTGCTGAACTGATTTTCTGTGTGGGTCTGTTTTAGGAGAATGTGTTTATTGGTCAATCCAAAATCTACAGCTACCTGAATCCCAACAAAGCTCCTGGTGCTCGCCCCCCCACTTCAAGAAGAAAACTCTGTCATGTATCACGAGGTGAAATGTCAGGGCAAAACACTAAAGGAAACCTACAGGAAAGGAGCTGGTAAGACTGAGTTTTGGATTGCTTTTCGTGGTGAATGTGCTCCCACCGCCCCCAATTCTAACATTTTCATCAAAAAATAAAAGCAGTGAGGATGAAGCCAAATTGGATGCTGAGTGCCAGGCTGCACAGGTGCTTCACTGTAGTGACTAGAAATGGGAATGTTCCTTTAGTTTATGGAGGGGAAGAAGAGCCATCTGGCTTGTGTTTAAAGGTGCATTCAACAGCCTTGGTAATTTGTCAAAACACTTTGATGCAAACACTTTTAGCAAGCAGGTATTTTAAGTCCTGCTCGATGCAGAGAGTGTCAGGCTTTCTGGAAACTCGGGGCCTTTAGTTCCTAATTTGGCTCCCCAGTTTTGACAAGGAAGTGAAGGTGGCTTTAGCTTGTCCCACTGCTGAGGCCTTGCAGCTGTGCTTCTTTCCTCCAGTGAGACTGAAACATGTGTCTCAGCAGATGGGACTGCTAAACCTGATAATTTACTCTACATAAAAACGTTATTCAGCTTTAAACCACACTCACCTACCTCTGAGTTGGTTGTCTGAGGAGGAGGATGTGGTTGTCTTGGGGTAGGATGGCAAAAACGGGTAAATGTTGCTTGTGGGGAGTGTAGATTTCTTTCCAGTGCCCTTTAGCTCCCGTGGACTTGATCTGGATGGCATTGGCCACTTGGTACCAACATCTG
The DNA here is from genome assembly GCA_025920805.1 of Petroica traversi. NCBI lineage: Eukaryota > Metazoa > Chordata > Aves > Passeriformes > Petroicidae > Petroica > Petroica traversi. The sequence continues at coordinate 9,774,899 of JAHLSL010000041.1, forward strand.
CAGTTGCTGAGCCCAGCAGTGCAGAGTCATTCGCATCCTTTTTCTCTCATTTGGCAGAACTGTAAATCACTGGAATTCATTTAAAGCACACGGGTATAGTTGGCCCTAAGCTCAGAGCCTTACTTGATTTCCTTGTCACCAGGAAAAAAGAATGGTGGCAAAATAGTTGAAGGTGCTGTGAAACCAGAAGATCAGAAGGATAAGGAAAGTGGGTGCAATCCTTCAGTGCCCTCCTCTGATCAAAACCAAGAAACTGTGGAAACCCAAAAGACTCCCCTTCCTGGAGACTGTGCTGAGGAGGCAAATGCAAAGCCAGCTCAGAAGAAGATGGTGAAAGCAAAACGTGGACCAAGGAAAAAGTAAGTGACTGTGGAATTGTGAAAGGGTAACTCTTTGTTTTCTCAAGAATATCACCCCTTAGAAACCCTAAAATAGCATCCAAGCACCTACTTTGCAGAGTTTGTCTTGAGAGCAAGGTTAGTGTGTTCTATTGTTCTATCACAAGTGAAATTTTTGTTGGTCACCTATGGAAAAAAGAAACTAATGAGCCATTAAGACCTACTTTCCTGTGGACAAATGGGAATGTGTCTTGTCAGAAACAGAACAGTTGGAGGCTTCCTGGCTGAGCTGATATCCTTTCTCGTGGTATCAGAGTAATGTGACCTAACATTAATGAATTCCTTGCCAAGCAGTTTTCATGACCTAAATTTTCAAGTGCCTTCTGGCAAGGCACACAGGGGGCCCCAGACTTGTAATGTGACCTTCAGTTGATTTCCAACGACATCTCACTCTTATTGTTCAAGAATTAGTACTGGAGTAATGGAAATAGTGTGGGGAAGTAAAGGGGATGTAGCTGTGACTTGAAGCTCAGAGTTCTGATAAAAAACACTGATTCATACTGATCACCTTTCAGCTTATCAAGCTGAAATAAAAAATTCTTGCAAGTACCTTTGCTCTGGAGGTGTAGCTTAACAAATAGTCTGAAATGTGTGTGTGTTCTCTTTTTCTTATCCCTTAGAACGCAAGGAAGAACACCAAACCGAAAAGTGACAGATTATTACCCAGTCAGGAGAAGTTCCAGGAAGAGCAAATCTGAATTGGAGGTAGTGCTTCTTTTTAAAATTATGTTACTTATAATGTGTCTGATTAGCTAAAAATCTGGGGAAGTTTGTAACTATCTGTAAATGGTTTCCATTTACAGATAGTTACATTCCATTCCAAATCCAGGTTACATTGTGCATTTGAAGAATTGTTAACATGCTTAAAATTTGGAAATGCTGGTCCAGTTTAGAACAGAATCTAGCTGCTTATGTATTTTGGAGGGCAGAAATCTGCCTTTCTGCCATTCAATTTGCTGGACCTGAATATGAGATAGTTTGGAACAATGAGTGTCACTGGTTGGTAATTTCCTTCCAGCTCTAAAATAAGCTACTAAAGCTATAAACAATATTGTAGTTTTGTTTGTTCTTGTTTATTCTGCAGACTGAGGAAAGGAGGAAAATAGATGAGCTGATTACCAGTGGGAAAGAAGAAGGAATGAAGGTAACTGCAATGCCAACCTAAGTAGTCCTGTACTGTTTATTATAGAGTATCTTGATGTTAATCTATTTAAACAGAGAGTATCAGAACTCAGTCTCAGGACCCTGCAATTCTCTGAGGAAAATGCAGAAAAACTGTGACATGCTGCCTTTCCTTTAGAATGAGCAATATTGGTCTCTGAGGATATGTACGTGCAACCTCAGTCATAAGTATTGAGAGAGCTTTAAGGCCTTTACAGAAAGGACTTCTGAATTCTTTGATTGGAAGATTTTGTGTCCAACTGCTCAGTAAGTCAGAGTGTGTCCCAAACTCATGCTGCATTTCTTCCACAATGCCCTGCATTGTGCTTCCACAGCTTTGTCTGCACACACAAATTCCCCTTTGCAGCATTTTTTAATGACAAATCATTTCCTAGTAATCAGCGTATCTGCAATGATGTAAATCAGCTGGGAAATGAGAAAGTGTTTTCAACCCAACAGATTGATTACATCGATGGCAAAGGGAGAGGAGTAATTGCTACTAAACATTTTAATCGAGGAGAGTTTGTGGTTGAATATCACGGGGATCTCATCGAGATCACTGATGCCAAGAAACGAGAGGCTGTGTATGCTCAAGACCCATCCACAGGCTGCTACATGTACTATTTCCAGTACCTCAGCAAAACCTACTGGTAAGCTCAAGTTTCCATTGATAGAGGCTTTGAATGCTGCTAATTCTTTTGTTGTTTTCATGCAAATTTTTTGTTTTTAATGGGAACTGTGAATTATGAAATCTTTTGGAGCACTGACACATGATCTGAGAGCCTCCTGGACTATGAGGAATGGTAGGTGGCTCAAAGGCCTGTTCTCTGAAGTACAGCAAAAGCTTTACTTGGATGAGGCTTGTAGTTCTGCTGTGGTCTTCTGCCTAAATTTATCCTCTTGTAAAATGAACTTCTTTACCTGACTTCTGAGGAGTTGGTTTGAAAAGCAGGATGGACAAACTCCCTGGAAGAGAAACATTTCTTTCAACTTTGCCTGGGTGTCTTGTTTCTTTAGTTTCTGACAACTACTTCAATCCGAGCTTTATAATTTGTTTCACATCTGGATTCTGCTGTTCCAGCTCATACAGTCCAAAGATTTGAGTTTCTGGGACATTAAAAGTCTCCCAGAGTTGTTTCTGTTTCCCTGCCTTGCCATATTATGGCTGTCTATTTAATCATGATAGTTCTGTAACATAACCTAATAATGTTCTGCTTCTCCTTAATTTTTCAAGCCTTGTGTGGATTCCTCCTCCTTTGTCTGATTTGCACTTTGGGCTTTGTCCCCAAAGGTGCCCCTGTCCCAGGCGCAATCCCGCCTTCTGTTCTTGCTCTTTCAGTGTCGATGCTACGAAAGAAACGAATCGTCTGGGGAGGCTCATTAACCACAGCAAGTGTGGCAACTGTCAGACCAAGCTCCACGACATCGATGGTGTGCCTCATCTCATCCTCATAGCTTCCAGGGACATTAAGGCAGGTGAAGAACTGTTGTACGACTACGGAGACAGAAGCAAAGCTTCCATTGAAGCTCACCCGTGGCTGAAACACTAATTCATCTTCCTTCTTTTGGGGTTTTTATTTTTGGACTGAGTGTTCTACAAGGAGTCAGTGAATTTTTTTTTTTCCTGCCCTCACTTCCCTCAGCTTTCTTAGTGGACTGCTTATGGTCTTCCGAGCTCCTTAAAAACTGCCTTTTTGCTTTGCAGTATTTAAATACCTATTACAGTTTTCCAGGCAGGCTTGAATAATTGATCTTAGATTGCCAAAACTTTTATATCGTAAAAGGAAAACCCTCCTTAAAATCTGAATGCTTCTGCATAGTGACCAGTGCCACTTGAGCAGTGAAAGACTTGCACAGAAACTTAATCACTGGGGTTGTGCTTCTGCTTTTGCAAGGAAATCTCATGCTCCACTTTGGGGTGCTGAACTTGGCTTTGTGACAGAAGTACTGCTGTACTCTGACTTGGTCATCCAGTGGCTTGACTGCTTGTCAGACTGCTTTTCACAGCCCAGTGCTGACAGGCTTCTCTGAGATGGATGCTACTGTCATTCTCAAATAATTCATGGTAGGAATCCAGTTTTTCCAGTGTCATACATTCTGTTGGCAATGAACTTCAAATGCACTGGCACTGAGGGGAAAAAAGGATGGTCAGATTGGCTGCTTCCTTTGGAGGAATTACTCCCAGCCAAATGAGGATGAATTTTGATAGACTGGGTTGATACTGATTACAGTTGTGAAGATTAGAACTTCACTGTCAAAATCAATGTTTGACATTTACTTATTTTCTAAACTTTGAGAAGGTACCTTTTTATAGTTGATGGCTGATTCTTGGAGGTGTCTCCCAGAGGATTTTAAAGAAGTAAAAGCTTTCTCCAAAAATTTTTATATTACCTTCTTATGCTAATTAGCCACATCAGAAGCTATTTATTTACTGTGAATGCTTGAAGTAGAGCATAGCGGTTCCAAAAATAGGAGTCATCTTCATATGCAGCTTCAAACAGTAGTGATGGAGTTGATGCAGTGAAGAAAGTAGATTCCTTATTGCCTGGTCCTGTAGGTCTGTCCAGCATGGTCTGGTCCCGCTGTCTCACATGGGAGTCGAGCTCTTGGCATCTCGTGGATGTTTGGAACTGTTTACTGTTGGAGAGCCAAATCTGGGATATAGGCAGGCAATACAATGCAGGTCCTTTATGTTAAAGATGAATTCTTACCAGTTGGAATTTTTGCCAAGGCAGGCTTGGCATGTGTGTAGATGAAAATGGCTGTGAGCCATCAGCCACGCTTGCTGCTGGAAGATGTCAGCAAGGGATCTGTGGCTCTGTTAATGTCTTCTATTCCTCATGTCTTGAAGGCTGCTGCTGTTCCAGCTGATTGCCCTCTAGACAATCTTGTGCTTGCCTATGTGATAGGTCAGATAGCAACAACATCCTGGTTGTGTGCTCCAGCAGCAAGAGAGGTGGCTTAGTGATGTATTTTTTAAATTAAAAACTTGAAGACAATGTCTCTGTAAAATAAAGAATATATTTATTATTGATGAAATGGCTGCTATACTACCTGTCTCCATTGCAGTTCATGAGCATTTTTAAAGAAAGCTGTGAAAATCATTAGCTGTTAAATGCTTTATATTATTTACTGCTTCACACAAGGCAAACTCGTCAGAGCAAGCCTGGGTATTTTCCCATTTCTGAAGAATTAACTGGAGACCTGTTACATTACATGTACTGAGTTTCAGGTAAGCCTCGTTGGCCAACTTGTCTGAGTTGGCACTGATTTTTCTCTGGTCTCAGTAACAGAGACCTCAGCAATGTGTACAGTATCCTGTTAAACTAGAGCACTTCCCTTAAGTCAAAATTGGAATAAATTCTTTTGTTTGTTTTATTTAAACATTTACTTGTTCTCTATCAGGTTGAATTGCTTGAAACGTCTGTACTTCAGCATCACTTTTGTAAACAAGAAAGGGGAAAGATCTCCCTGTTTTACTTAAAAAGAAAATGTCTTCTCTGAAAGCTTAACCGGTAATTGAGTAGCACTGCGTTGGAGGATGGAAATAAAGCTCATGTTGCACTGCATTTGTATCCTTTACTTTTCTAGGAACACATGAGATCTATAGATCTATCTCAGTATTCTGTCACAGGAACGTGTCATTTGGATGTTTATCTCTGCCTCACAGGAAGGCTTCATCCTCTGACAAGGTGTCACAGGGAAAGATGTCCTTGGGTTGGGAGCTAAACTGCTTTTTTTTAAAGGAGATTGGAAAATACATTCCTGGATAAAGCATGGAAGAGGATGGAGTTCAGATCACCTCTCTCTTCAGTTCAGAGGTGCATCCTGGCTGCTGCTGATTGTTTCTTTATTTAATTTTTTCAGTGCACAAAGCCCCTGCTCAGGCAATGCAGTAACTGCCTTCCCTGCTGCCATGCTCCAGAAAATACATAACGAGGGCATGGCTAAGGCTTACTGATGTTTTGAAGATGGCAAAAGGACTTCAGTGGTTCAGTGCCATGGCTAAAGCAGCTGGCTCAGGTCAGCCATCTGTGGTGTTGCCTTGCTGAGAGACAGTTGTTCCTGAACTCTGAAGGGAGGCTCTGCCTTCTGCTGAGCCACATTCACGTTGTGCAGCCAAGCAGATGTGTGAAGTGTCCTATATTTTTCATGCTGCCAGGGTTGGAGAGGGAATCAAAAGACTTCAGAGCCTGCTTTTACTCCTGAAGAGAGTAAGATCACAGTTTGATACCTGTCACTGCCTCTTTTATGTCTGTTCAGACTTTTCTGCTCTGGATATTCTACCTTTCTAAATGGAGAACCTAATTGGTGTCTTTCAAGCTTCTCTTCTCACTCCTGTTTGCCCTATATGCTTCCACTGGTGCTAAATCTCATTACTGGGGCCAATACACAGCTTGTGGCAGGTGATTGAAAGAACAGAGCTTATGCAAAACGCAACTGCCTACCACAGGAGACCTTCAGCTGTCAGAAATGAAATGTTTGGTGCATCTGTTCCAGTCTGAGCACTGTCTGCACCTCAGTCCTTCATGAGGGCAGAGCCAAATTGCAGCAGCTTTTCTTCCTTTTCTGTGCTTTTCTCGCACCCCCACAAACAGCCACTTATGAATGGCATGTCTCTCTTAAATACATCTTACAAAAATCATTTGGCTGAGTGTTTTGATAGCTGGACAGGATAAATGTGTTGTAGTACAGATCATCACAGGCTCTTTTAACAAGAATAAACCCCACTTTTGTATAAAGGTTTTATTTCCTATATGTGGATAATGTCTGACAGTGAGAAATACAAAAAGGGTCTGTTTTAAACAGTTTCTGAAAAAGCAAAGTAAAATCTATTCTGAAAGAATATTATACAACGTGATTTTAATGAGATTGCTCATTCTCTACAGTAGGAGTGATGCTGCTGCTTCCAATTGTTGTCTTTCCCAACGCCTCTGAGGCTCATCAGTGCCATTCTCACCAGCAGCAGTTAAGTCCTTGAGGATGCTCCTTTTCCATGTTTAAAAGAAAACCTAAAAAAATAAAAAAATCAATAGCAGAAAGGAAATAATAATAATGTACAACTGGAAAAGAAAGAACATGCAGGGGCCTGGCCCTGTCAGTGTGCTATTTTGGGGGCCTTTAGGGGACACAGCTTGAGCTTGTGGGTTTTGCGTACAATGCAAACAAACCCTGGGGCCAGCTGGGCTGCTCCCACAGCACAGCCCTGAGGAGCTGGCAGGGAGGGCAAGTATTGAATAGTTGTGTTCAGAAATGCTTGTTTTTCCTAGAAAAAAACTGACTCCCTGCTTGCCTGGGTGGAGGTTGCTTTCCTGTGCAGTACTTTTTTCCACAGGAAGAGATTTCTTTATCAGGTTTTTAACTTTACATGGAGAGCAGAAAACAATATTCAGCCAACTAGTTCAGGATTCACTGTTTAGGGAGTGTGCCATGTTCTCACAAATTCTGCCCAAAATGTGCAGACAGACTTACAATCGTTTGATGATTGTCTTCTCTTCACTGTTCTTGCTCGTGCCAGATCTGCTGCCACTGGCTGCTTTTTCCAGTTCTTCAGTTTGGTCCCTTTTCTGTGAGATGATCCCACTGGGAAAGGAAATGCTTTTGTTTATTTTTTGGTGGATTTGTGCAGACCCTTCACTGGGCAGCTGAGACATGAGGTGGATGAGTGTTCATAGGACAGGGATGTCAGCCCAGCCTCTTCCTTGTAGTGAACTGAAAATAATGAGTTATTATCCCTAAACACAGCAATGTACTGTTGCCAGGGTTATGCTTTAATGAGAACACTAAAAAAGTAACAAGCTGACGTCTCCACAGAGAAAAAAATGGCAAATCATAATGGGGGTGAAAGACAAGTGCAACCACACTTGGATTTGTGCAGGAGTCCAAGGACAAGAGGAGGGTGCAGACACAAATGGTGAATTTCTGCAGGGGTGAGTGTGTGGTACCTCCAGCGCAGCCACCCAGGCTCACACCAGGCCTGGGAACAGATGGGAGATTGCCAGCTCCCCTGCAAGGCAGCTGCCTGTTCCTCTTCCCACCCTACAGAGGAGAAAAGAAAGGCTTTGCCTCAGCTCTAGATTTTGTCATCCCCCTTCAGTGTTTCTACACTCCAGAAGTTGTAACTGCCTACTCCAGGCAACAGTTCCAGTTTGACCAAAGAGTGTTTTCCCTGCCTGGAACCCAGTTAGATTTTCCCAGTCAGCACACTCAGTGTTTTCACATCCTGTCCTGAGCTGACCTCAGTCATTTGGAGAGCTCAGTGGATCAAAGCCTGTGGCTGCAGTAGCTGCAGGCTGAGAGCAGCCAAGCAACACTCGACTGGATTTGGAAATAAAAACACAGAGCACTTAAAAACTGGTGTGACACCAGCACGGGGTAATGCTGAGGCAGACTCTCCTCTTGGATAAACAGGACAACGAGCTGTTGGGTGACACTGCAGAGCTTTAACATCTGCGTGGTCACTTCTACCCAGAAATCAGGATGAAAAATGCAGCCCTAAGGCACCATCAGTCACTGAGCCAGACTCTGTGAGGATATTTGTTACCTTCTGCTATGTAGAGTTTATTTTCAGTGTGTTCAAGGCATTTTAGAACATATATTTATCCTCTTCTGCACAATTACTCTTTACTACAATACAATTAGGATTTTATGTGACTGTTTAGAGGGTTTTGGCTTAAGCTGTAAGTGTATGAGGAGATAACCTCACTAATTACTCGACCTGAAAAGCAGCCCTGCCCTGCTCACAGCACTGTGACTCAAATCACTAAAAATCTGAAAACATTCCCATTGTTACATTATTAACTTGGTCTGTACTAAACTGTGTAACAGATGGGAAATCAAAGCAAGAAGCCATTCCACTGCTGCACAGCAAAGCATCCAGCTGAGCTGGGGAAGTGCTGTCAGGCAGTTTGTAAATTCTTGGATTTAAGTGTAACTTATTGGCTTACCCTGCCTGTTACAGACAAGGCAAAGGGCAGGTTCACTGTATCCAGGCTTGTGCTGCTGAGATATCCCAAAGGAAATCTAATGTGCTCATTTTGTCTAGATTAAGAAGTGATTTCTTGACCCCAAGAGTTTATAATCCAACCTAGTGATGGGGGGGGGGAGGGGGAAGAGCAGCCTTGGGGGTGAATGAATTTGTAGCACCAAGATCAAGGCCCTTCCCACATCCCACTCTTTGACTCACAGACTCTCCCTTCAAGAAAGGCCAAACCCTTCTCTGAAATCTCTTGCTTTGCACATTTCAAGGGCCTTACACAACCCTCTGCTGGCGATCTTAAAAACCCCACAGCTAATCATGAATGATGAAAGAGCTCAATATTCTGTTTCTAGATCAGTGCCTTACCCCTGTGGGGATGAAGGACCCGAGATCAACCAGCGTCGTGCTGCAGGAGGAAGGAAACTTTGACTAAAGCTGAGCTGGAAACCCCCCGTGCTCTTTGGTATGTAGTGTGGCTTTAGACACTGTGTGTGTGTGCAACTGCTGTGACTGCACAGATGAATTCCTGTGCACGAGAACCCAGCCTGGATTTGGAGTAGGAGTAACTGTGTGTGGGCTGAGAGTGGGACAATTACAGGAATGGGCTGAGAACTGTGCAGAGGAAAAGGGAGCTTGGTTTTAAAATCATGTTGCATAGAGACTTCATTCCCCCATTTTTCTTTGCTCACTTGTATGCTCTGGAGAGCACAGGGGTCATTTCCATGCTTGGACAGTGCCTATCCTGACCTAGGGGCCCAAATCTGCCAGACTCTCACCTGATAAGCTTCCCAGACATGAAGGAATTGTTGTTAGTAGTTATTAGTTCTCTGCTGACTTCACGCTTTACCTCTTATAGCACTGTAGCTCCTCTTGCACCACCAGAAGCTGAGCTTTCAGCTGGTTCCTCTCTTGCAGTACATCTCGGAGCTCCTGCAGGGTGAACCGGGGCCGGTTGGGGTCTGTGAGGTCTATCACCATCTGATCTGGTCCAAGGCTGGGCTGTAAAATAAACACCAGTGCATCTTGTAACCTCTCAAAAAAACTCAGCACTCAGAGAGTAAAAACATCTGAATTTTATAAATACAGACTTTTTAGAACTAGTATGAATTCATCACTATCCTGATTTTTTTTTCTAAGCAGTTAATTCTAGTTCTTCTTATTTTAGTATTCCTTTGGTGACTATGTCCCCAACCTATTACCGGCCACAACTGTGACAGGCTCTGACCACAGCTAAAAGCAAAGTTTCTGTCCCAAAGAGATTGCAATTTAGTTGTCAAGAAGATGCTTTTATCAGCTTTTTCTCAGATGATGAGAGAAGCTGAGCTCTCTAATGCACACCAAAACTCCATGTCAAAGAGAGGCGAGAACTGAATTTTCCTTTCCTAATTTAAAACTTTTGTAGTAATGAAGGCATCCGTTTCCCTTATACGGGGTAACAAAGCCTCAGTGTTTGCATAAAGTTGTCTCTATGGGGCCGGTGTCGTGCAAGAGCTGAACACGGAGGGTTTGTACTCTCTGAACTTTGCGCTGCCCGCTGCTGATCTAAAGCGGGTCAGTCACTGCAGTGAAACCGCAGCGAGAGATCCTCAGCACCGCGACCCGTAACCACCCCGAAGGAAAGAGCTTCAAGGCTTTCACGGCCGAAGACGGGAAGTGACTTTGTGAGACTCGTTCTGCTGACACAAAAGAGACCACAAATATCGGCCGGCCCATCTGCTGTGGTTCCTGCGCTCCACGACCCGAGCGTGGTGTGCCCGTGCTGGGGAAGGGGCCCGTGTCCCGTGTGCCCGGGCCGTGTCTCGGGTGTCCCGTGTCCCGGGTGTCCCGTGTGCCCGGCCGTGTCCCGTGGGCCCGGGCCGCGGCCCCCTCCCCCACCACGGGCCCACCACGCTCGGGGCGTGGAGCGCAGGAACCA
>JAHLSL010000041.1:9785751-9808082 GCA_025920805.1 Petroica traversi
TGTGACACACGAAAATAAACCAGCCGTGTCGCTGTTGTTCGCGTGCCCATGTCGGGATATTGCCGTGTGGCGGGTCAGGGGAGAGCGGCCGCAGGAGCGGGGCTGAGGGGCCTCCTCGGCCGGGCCAGGCCTGTGGGAAAGGCCGAGGCCCCTCAGGCCGGGGCAGGCCAGGCGTGGATCCCTCTCCCCGACACGGCTCTGTCCCGGCATGTGGACTCGAACAACAGCGACACGGCTGGTTTATTTTCGTGTGTCACACTTTGGGGGATTTTTGGATGAACACTCAGTGCAGCGGTACTGGAAGCGCTTCTTGCACAGCGTGTTCCTGGTACAGCCGTGAGCCTGTGCCGTGTATATTTTCCCCCATTAGACCATGGCTGACTGGGCCCCCATAGCGAAGGAGTACGACCCCCTCAAGGCCGGCAGCATCGATGGCACGGACGAGGAGCCCCACGACCGGGCCATATGGCGGGCGATGCTGGCACGGTACGTACCCAACAAGGGCGTCACGGGAGATCCTCACCTCACCCTCTTCGTGGCGAGGCTCAATCTTCAGACCACAGAAGAGAAGTTAAAGGAGGTTTTTTCCCGCTATGGAGACATTAGAAAGCTCCGTCTGGTTCGAGACCTGGTCACAGGATTTTCCAAGGGTTATGCATTTATTGAATACAAAGAGGAGCGTGCGCTGCTGAAGGCCCACAGAGATGCCAACAGGCTGGTCATTGACCAGCATGAGATCTTTGTGGACTTTGAACTGGAAAGAACTCTCAAAGGATGGATTCCCCGAAGGCTTGGAGGTGGATTTGGAGGCAAAAAAGAATCTGGGCAGCTGCGGTTCGGAGGACGGGACAGACCTTTCCGGAAGCCCATCAATCTGCCAAACATGAAAAATGATTTCTATGGAGAAGGATCATCAGAGAAAAGAAATTGGTCTCGTGAGGGAACGAGGGACTGGAGAACGAGGGACCGGGACCACGAGAGGAGCAGGGACAAACGCTGGCCAGAAAGGGAGCGGTCGTGGGCTTGGGGTGACAGTGAGAGAGAGAGGGACTCCAAAGAGGAGAGGAGCAGGGGGAGGGAGAGGAAGGACAGAGACAGGAAGGACAGGGATAGAGACCGGAGCAGGGACAGAGATGCCAAGAAGCAAAGAGATGATGATAAACACCGATAGGTGAGCGTGCCTTGTCCTTGGGTGTGTGACCTGCCCTTACAGCTCAGGGCTGTGACAGCATTGCCACAAGCTGTGGTGTTGCCACCTTGTGCCTGTGGCTCTGTAGTTGGTTCCTAATGCAGTTCAGATGCGTGCTGAATTGTTCCTTAGAGAAAATAAACTTTTGTATTAATGTTTTTAAACGAATGAGTGCTGTAAGAAATGCACTGGGTGTACAGGCATCCCTCTGAGCTGAGCACACCTTGTCTGGGACCTGCCTGGGTGAGGGGTTTTCTGTGGGTCAGATGTCCACGTGGTGGTTATGACACAGTCCTGTGCTGGAGACACGGAATGAAGAGCAGCAAACTGAAACTTCTGAAAAATGCATCCCAAAACAGAACCTAATGGGAAGTGGCTTCATTTTTGTCAAGACAGTGGGGCTGGTGAGACCTTTATTGATAACCAATTCTGCCAGGTGAGAGAGCAGCAGGTAACCAATCCATTCTCTGTGACATGGGAGAATGAAACTCCTTTGTACAGGGGAATGTGCACGAGGCAGTGAGAACGTCAGAAAATGCCTCATGTTCCTGATGAATCCATGGACAATCACTGGATGAGGGTGTCATGGGTAAATGTGGTTGCAGCTGCACTCACTCTGTCCTCACCTTTCTACACAGGGTTTAAATCCATTCTGGAAATTGATTTTCTGGAAACTGGCTTTGCTTCTGGCTATAGCTGAATTGGGGAAAACAGAGAGCAAAACATCTTTTTCAGGCCTAGGATGTGTAAATACAGACACACCTCTTCCATTAAGGAGCTTCCTAGAAAAGGCGCTGTCATGTTCTTTGTCATCATAAGCCATTCCTAAATATGTAATGTATTTTAAACTGTATTTTGTCAGTATTGGAATGGCTCTGTCCTAAACCTTATCTGGCTTGAGGCTGTATTTCCATGAGGTGTTGTACACAGGCAGATCCATTGGCTGCATCCCCAGGAAGGGATGGTATTGCTTTCCACAAAAAAAAAAAAAAGGACACAAGTCTTGCAGAAATACGTGTTTTTCAGAAATATTTATTAAACTGTTAAAATGATTTACTGCCCAACCGAAAAAAAAATAAACCATCCCAAAAAATGTCAGTGATCCTGCACTTGGCAGGCAGGATTATTACACCCCTTACCTGCCACCATCCTGGCCCCTTTTCTAAAAGCAGATTTTCCTTGAATATTGACAAACAATAAACGAGAGATCTTCGGGTCTTTACAAACTCTTCCCTCTGTGCCATCCATCCCGACGGCACTTGGGGTGTGTGAATGCAGCATTGGGAACGTGAGAACGAGTGGTTAATGCCAGCAGGTCAGGAGGAGCTACCGAGGGGTTGAGGTAATGGGCTGCAGAGGTGGGGGAGACTGTGCTGCCTCGGGCAGTGGTTTGGTGTTGGCTGCAGACACAGCCCCAGGCTCCGGGACGGGCTGTTCGTGCACCAGGCTGGAGATTTCCTTTGTGCTGCACCGGCTTAGGTTGGGTCTGTGCAGCTCCATTATCCCAGCTCACTGCTCTCAGCTGATTTCCAAAGGGATCTGCTTACTCAGGCTGTGAATCCCGTTCTGGCTTTGTCTCTGCTCACTGCATCCCTTCTGAATGTGCCACACGATTCAGCTGTGCTCGGGACAGACTCCATGGGCTCATCCACAATTTAGCTGTGACTGTACTGCACCTTTTGTTTTCTCAGCAATTTAAGTATCATTAAGACACTCTCCCCATGTAATAATTGCTTTTCACACGAGGGGGAAGTGCTGCTGTTTTAAGGATGTTACCAAACATAACCAGGCAAAAGCACATCTGCCCAATACCCACTGGACTCTGGTCACCGTGTCAAATGCAGGGGTCTCACATAAGGCCACATGTTCCCCCTGCCCCGAGCTGCAGTGATACCAGGGGGGGCACAGTAAATACTTTCCCTACCTGGAACACACAGAAGGTCCATGTTGGAAAGAAGCACCTACAGCCAGGAGCAGGGCAGCACACAGCCCACCACTGCAAGGAGCAGGTTCCTGCCAGGGTTTAATGCAGATGGGCTAAGAACCATTAGCTGCTCACACACATTAAAAATCCAGTCTTGGATTACCCTGTAATAAAAACAACTGGCCTGCACTGAGCCCTCTGGAGTCCTTTGAGAGTTCCTCCTACACTCAGTGCTTGGAGTAGTTGGAGCTTCACTCCAGCCTGAGCTGTATTTCCTGTCCTTGGTGTCACTCGTGAGAAGAGGCTCTATGGAGCAGGTGGAGCAGCTGGGGGTGTGGTGCCAACAGCAGCTCCCAGCCCCTGGCACTGAGCTGCACGTGCAGAAGCTGCCCATGGCCCTGCTGGCACGAGATCCTCCCCATGAGCAGTGGTCTCCAGCATGGACCATCCCAAGCTCATGGCCCAGGCCACAGAGACACCTCAGCCCCATCCTCACATGGGGCTGTGGATGCCCTCACCCTCTCCCACCTGGTCAGGTGCCTCGTGGAGTGTGTGGAGCAGAGGTGGGGAGTGCACTGACACTGGGCTGAGCACAGCACTGATGCTGTTCTAGTGTTGGAAGGATAACCTCGGCCAGGCCCAGCTCAGCTGCAGAGCAGGCCCAGCCCCAGCCCCTGTTGCTGGCGAGTTCAGCCCTCTAACAGGGGCTACCCAGACATCTGCCAACACCAGAGGAGCAGCCTCACATACAGAATTCATCTCCTCTGCCCATGTAGTGTTTAGTCAAGAGAAAAGGTTGGGGTCATGTCTAGGTCAGTGAAATAGTTCAGCCAGCTGAGGATGTGTTTCCCTCTGAAGTTGGGCAGTCTTACCTAGACAGGAAACTGAAGTGTGACTTAATTAAAAACCTGTCTGTGGGAGAGATCTAATCCTTTTACAGCAGCTGCCTGCTACACTGTGAGGAAGTCCTTGGTAAGAAGGGGAAAAATTCTCGAGTTAGGATTCCTCCCTGTAAGCAATTTGTTTTCCATTAACACTGCAGAACACAAGGCACGCTCACCTCATACATGGGCTCTTCATGCTTTAGGCACTGTAAGCACAAGGGAAATGTACACTCACTGTCCCTCTCAAGGCTACTCCAGTTATCACTGTCAGGTGCATTTCCAAGGGGTGGCTCTGCAAGATGCTGGTGCCAGCAGCACTGACAGGACACAGCAGAGCTGTGAGCTGCCACCAAGGGTGTCCAGCTGTCGTATCCCTCTTGAAAAAATTCTTACAGAAATAAAAAGCAAACAACCAATAGTGTTAACAATCAGGGTAAAAAGTGTCTTTGCCCTGTACTAGATATACACTGCAAACAAACTTCTAATAATGGCACAGGTCCTTTTTTTGGTTTAAAGAAGCTTGTGTTACTGTAGTTAATGCATGAACAAGGTCATAGACTTGTTATTCAGCACAAAACAAGTCATCTAGAAGCTTCCATGTCCCGGGGTGTCAGCAACTGTTACTACAAAGCTTGGGTTCCTGTTTGCAGCAAACAGTCACCAAGTGAACAGCACGGGATCCCTTTTGGAGAGTCTGAAACAACCCCCGAGGCGTGCAAGGCAAGTAAAAGTGACGAGCTGCCGCGATGCTTTACAGGAGCTTCTTGTAATGAGACTGTTGAGATCTACTGCAGCAAACCAAACACCTCAGGGGTTCAGTCACAAGTGTTGCAGGGCTTCTTGTCCTTGTTCCATGTAGGAGTCATCTCTGTTTGAATGTGACCATTCTCCAAAAGTCCCCTGGAAGTGGACATTTTTCTGTGACGCCTGCATGCGTTTCTTATCACGAGAGAAGAAACTAAACCTTGTGGGAAAGGGGCAGTGAGGGAGAAGAAAGAAGAGTGTTTACCATCCTGAAGCACTTCAAACACCCTCCCCAATACACAGCACAACAAAACACCGAGCAAAAAAACTGTTTGCATCTGCAGAAAATCAAGGCAGAGCAGCCTGATGGGAGTGCATGTCAGAAAGTTGTTAGGGATGGAGTCATTGCAATCTCAAGCAGCTCGGCTACGGAAGCTTCAGATAAGCTCTAAATGCTGTTGACTCTACAAGGTGCAGGTATCATTTAGATGGAGGTTCCCCCTTCCCCAGCCCTCAGGTAACAAAGCAACACGATCCAGGTTAGTTTCTTGGCATAAGTAAAGTGGTATCTTTGGCATTAAATCTGCAGAGATAGAAATTTTTTTTAAGGTTGTCAGCAGGGAAGTTCATAAAATAAGAAAATAAGTCTCCACATTTTTTCCCAGTGAAGAGATTTTGATACATGGATTTGATTCCTGCAAAAATGAATGAATAAATGCACCTATGGGCACAAGAGTTTGCAGGATGAAGGCTCTAAACAAATGCACACGAGTGTGCACGTCATTTCCTGTCACACAGCCTGGGTGCTCTAAGATAATGACGTACACGAACCAACAGCCATTTAACACAGCTAAAAGTTACAGCTGGAAAAATCCTTAGTAGTGTTTTATTTGTATGGGATGAAGTTATTGGATTAGGCAAATTCAATGTTTGTTGTGGGTTCAGTACAAGAGGTGTTAGTGCCATGTTCAGGCCTGCTGAGAAATGCAAAAGTTGTGGTTCCAGCTACCAAAGGACTGAGTTGGCTGCACATCCCTTTGGGCCCAGTGCTGGGTGGGCTTCAGGAGGTGAAGATTGTTTTGCCTGCACTGTTCCAAATGTCACACAGTTGTAATCCAGGACAGGAACTGCTAAATGCTCCCACAGTAAGGGATTGTGCCAATAAAAACTCAGCTTTGGAAGGTGGTGAAATATTGGTCAGGGCATAACCTGACCCTGAGTCCACCCTCACCTTCCTCAGCTTCTCCCTCCTCCCACACTCCTTTCATCCCCCTCAGCACACGATCCCAACTCTCCCAGCTGCATTGTGCAGACCAGGGAGTTGGACCTTCCATGTGTCCTGTCACACAGAAGGCTGGATGAGAATCACTGAGAATATTAAGAATAATTACTTGTTGATTAGAAAGTGAAATAAATCACTACCCAAGTTAAATGCACATAAATAACAGTGCCAGCAGGACCCGAACTTTTGCATTTCCTGGCTTCAAATGTGCAGCCTTACAGTTAAGTAAGTCTTTTGCACTTAATTAGTCTCATACTTTTCTACCACTTTCATCACAGGAGCTCATGAGTTCACACACATATACTGTGTATTTTCAGGGCCAGAGCCAGCTCCAGCTGATAAAAGAAGTGTTTAGTGACCGAGGCTTTCTGCAGAGCACATTTGGTCCTGCCTGCTCAGGGTTACGGTCTGCAAGCCCACACAAAGGACTGCTGTGTTTATACAGTCAGTTTCAAATGTCAAAGCTCAGTAATTTTTCACTTTATTGTGAAATTAAGCAGGAGAAAAATAAGTGCATAAATCTCCAACAGGTTCGGCTTTTTTAATTCCTTCTGAAACAATGAAAATTGTTATTATGGCTAGAAAATTCTCATGGAGGATGTTTGGGAAAAGCCCTGTGTGGAGAGGAAACTGTCATTGATGTAAATATAAAGATCACTAAAGCAGCAGTTCCAATGCAAAGAGACTTTGTATTAACAATTATCAGTATGTCTTCCAGGGAGAGCCAAGAATTGGATGACAGAATTGATTATGAAAAGTTTGCACTCTATTCCAAAATACATAATTAGAGACAAAATATACAGGGCATAGATAGAAAGACATGAAAGCAACAGCCTGTAATTAACTGTGGAAATTAATGTGGAAATCAGCCACTCCATTCTGTAACTCTAACTAATGATTGTAACAATTTGTTAGAAACGATTTTCTCAGAAAGCACTGGTGAGAACTGTGAACAGCCTCGCTTTGAAGCAGAATTAACAGATGCTGGTTAAAACTGCATATTGCACTGATTTTCCAAGAAATACTGATTGGTTTAGCATGGCAACATTAAGGCAAAAGGTGATAAAATGTCAGTTTGAGGATGAGTGTGGGGTACCAGGATGAGTACTGACACTGACTGGTCATTCTGGCTGGCACTTTGATCCTCTGGGATCCCACAGGCAGCCAGAAGAATGCAACCAGCAGTGCTTGTTAACTCGGGGTCATGCAAGAGGAAACCACAGTACCAAACATTTAAAAAAAATTCCTACAAGGGACACAAGTCTTCTTATTGGCTGCAATGTGGGATCGTCTGGAATCAATCCAGCTGCTACCATGGGCATTATGGCTGTAAAGATCCTGGTCAGGAAAGTACAGACACAGAAGAGGTAAGACTGGAGCAAGGGAAAGAAAAAGCATTCCATTAAAAAGAAAAGAGGCAAACATGATAACACGGGGTTACTTTGAATTACAACACAGGACACTTTACAGGGAGAGGGGGATCTGCATCACCCAAGACAGCTCTCCTCAGTGAAAAGCTCTTCTTTAGAGAAAACAGTTACTGTAGCAGTTTCAATTGCTTTTGGTTTTCTAAAAGATACCACTTTCCTATTGTGAGGCAGCCTGCAACCAGGGCTGGATTTCATCAAGGTATGACCACCTCTAGCAATGCAGAGCAGAGTGCACGTTTTTGTTCCAAGAGACAAACAGGCACAGACACAATGAAATGAAGGATGAAGGTGTATGTTAGGGAATACAAAACAGGACTCTGCTGTGACTACTGGATATTGGCACAGAAAACAGGGTTAGAGAGGACCAGCATTACAGTTAAAGATTTCACAAGGGTTACATTGATATTTTCAAGTTAAAAACCAGTATTGCAGGTGAACCCTTGAAATAACGAAACTCCATGGTTAAAGGGCCTGTGTGCCTGTTCCAAAAAAACCTGGGTTACTTCTCATGCAGAAAGATGCCAACTGCAGGCAGCTGAATGCTTTTGGGAAACCTTGCAGCTGCTCTGGCAGGAGCACTTTGGAGCTGGCTCGCAGCAAGACGGGTTCTTTGTGAGGGTTCAGCACTTCCACTGAGCATTAGACAATCCATGCAGCACAGAGGCTGAGAGAGCTGAGAGCTCTGTGCCCAGCCAGCCCCACACACAGCTGCCAGCACACCTCCATCCGTACCTGCAACACCCTCTGTTTGTCTAAGGATTCTCCTCAGAGCTTCTCCCTTGTGCCAAATATTTTTTTGAACTGTGGACTAATGTCAATTAAAGATTAAGTTGGAATCACGAGAGACATTTCACTTGTGACCAAACGCAGCTCTCCCCAACTCACTAACTGCTGTTCTGAGATTAAAATTGGAAACAAATGAGCAAACACTGCTGGATCGTTAGCAGCAGCCAGAATTTCTATTTTTATGCAACGTGGCACATCCTGAGCTGCAGAACTGACAGACACACCAGCTTTTGTAGACTGCAAGAATAGGACGAAAACTCCTGGCTGTTTGAGGCATGACATCAGTGACAAACAAGCACGTAGTCTTAAGGAGAAAACAAAAGGGTGTTTTCTGCTCCAAACAGAGGGAGCATTTTTAATCCTTGGACTTTTCCCCCTCAGTAAAGCCTCCTGGTTACAATATTTCATTAAAACTCTGTCATGTGACACGGGAGAGACAAATGCATGAATCTGTCAGAGATCAGAACTCAGAGATTGCCCCAAACGTGTCAACCTAGAAAAAAATGCTGATTTCTGTAACTTCTGTTTTCCTTTCTTTATGGAGTTGCAGCACTGAATAACCTGAGCACATCTTGGATGGCACAGGCTACATATCCATATGGCTCATTCCCTCAGATTGTGAGGTGAAGGGAAAAAGGGCACATTGCATAGGCAAGCATAAAACTTCCCTTGAGATGGCTCCTATTTTTGTACTTCAGCTTTTTGTTTAATCAGGAGGAAAACTCTCAAAGAGAGGGAAAAGCAACCCCACTTTCCTCTGTAAAGGCACTCTGCATGCAGAGAGCAGCACTGCAAGTTTCCATCACATCATTGGGAAAGAGAGTTCATGGGCCAGAGTGTTCCCCAGGCAGCCAGGGGGACCCTGGGGAGGGAGAAGGGAGCTCTGGAGACACCTCACAGCAGGCAGGGGCTGCAGCTGGGGCAGGAGGGTGCTGGGACAGGACAGAAGCTACTCTTGGGCTCTTTGGTTTGCCCAGCAGTGACGTTTCCTGACTTTTCAAAGCCCATCTAGAGGTACAGTGCTGACAACACACAGAGAAGGAAGGAGGGAAGGAAAATAAAACCCCACCAGAGAAATCCTATCCAGACAGGCTGCAAGAATGAGACAAACCTGAAAACTATTACCATCCTTCAGATTACTCAGGTAGACAGTTTTATATCCCCTTATTTAATATGATGGCTAAATGGAGAGAGAGCAGAGTGAAACCTGGGGACAGAGCACAACAGCTAAAAGAGGTAATTTCAGCTTAGGCAGAGTTGATACCTCACCAGCACGTGCTCTGCCTTACAACCTCTATTTACATTTTTATGCTGCCTTTGCTTCATCAAAGGCAGCATTTCAAATCAAACATGGAAGCTGCACAACAGGAACCATGTGAGCTGAAACCAGCCATTCCCTACAACAGAAAAAGCTTTAGAAAGCTCTAAAGGAAATTAAAAGAAAAGAGAAACAGTGAAGATCTTGTGTGACAAAGTATTATTATCATCATTACCACAGCTGCAGGATGAAAATAAGTCCAAACTCAAAGTGAATTTTCTACTCATGTGAGAGGAAGGTTCCTCTCAGCACAGGCAGAAAGCTGCAGTTTACTGCAAAGAATTAACAGTGCCCTCCTGACTTCATGGTGTTTTGGGTCAGTCCAGAACTTCCTATGGAATTCTCTCACAGGGCTGCTGCTTTTACTAAACAAGGACTGAAGGTTGTGGGGACACAATGGAAGAGCTTTTTATATGGAAATAACTGTTCCAAAATCACTTAGGCAGTTAAAATAGTTCAGCTTCTGGTATCACAAAAATTCAAAGAGTTGCTATGAGATTAGAAGACTTAAATTGAAATAAATAAATGTACAGGAGGAAGTTTCCACAGAGAAAAGGACTGGCCAACACAGTGATTTTATAATTAAGTGATACTCTAGGAACAGCATATCCCTGGCAGTAAGCTTTGGTTCCAACAGCAGCACTAATATTTCAGAAGAAGGTGGGGTTCTTTCAGCCAAGCAAGTGCCCATCCTCTCAGCAACATATTTGCTCAGCACACAGAAGGTTTTTGTGCTGCCCACATAGTGAAAGTCAGGGTCTAAAGGCTTCAGTCAGCAGGGAAGCGAGCACAGTGAGGTTATGGGAAAATGATAGTCCAAGACTGAAAGTTGTCCCAGATCTAGGCAAAAGTTTTGGTCAAAGACAACTGTTGTTTCACATCTGCCAAGTGCTCATTCAGTGTCTCTCTCATATGCAGTAGGAATGTGGTTATCTGAAGTTTAAAGTCTTTAAAATTGCCCTATGCATAAGAAACATTTGGTATTTGCAGACTGTATCCAGTAGGCTCAGTAAATGTGGTACTTACAGTCGTTTGATTCCAGATTCAGGCTGAGTTGAGGGTTTTGGCTGAATTATGGGTGTAGGCTGTGGGGATCTAGTTTCTTCTTCCATTTCCTCACTTGAAAGCAAGAAAAGATAATTAATGTTCTCCTCCCAAGCCATGGAAGCACTTTGAGATCTACAATTCAATCTGAGGTAGGAACTGATGAAGGAGTGCAAAAAGATCTCTTCAAAAACTAAAAAATCAATTGAAGATTTTTCTGGCAACCAAGGAACAGCACCTAGAACTGGGTCTATATTCAATATTTTCTTCCCATTGTGACAACGAGAGGAAGAAGAGGAATGGATTGAATAAAAGGTCTAGAATTTTCATTTTAAATACACTCCTATCCTCATTTTCAATGTTCAAAAGTATTAAATGTTTGTAACCTTTGTAGGATTCAGGGCAAACCTGGGAGTTAGGGAAGGACATGTTTGAGGTACTGGGTTCAAACTCAGGCTCTTTTCCTGCAGTCTCTCTGCAAGCCTTTGCAGAAACCCGAGCTTGGACAGAACTTCAGAGCACATTTATTGTTTCTAGGCCTGCCCAGTGGCTCCCCTGAGAATATCATGCAACAGGAGAGGAGATGTAACTCACCTTTTGTAATATAAAAGTTCCTCTTGAAGCAAAAACACTCTGGATTTCAGTTCATTCCTCTCGTGAAGGACATCCCGGAGCTCCTGCAGGGTGAATCTGGGACGATTGGGATCTTTTAAGTCCATTGCCATCCTTTCTGCCTCAGAGAGACAATCATCATTGTTTGGTTCTGCCTGGGGAGTGAAATGTGGGCTTTAAATTCACTGTCCAATTCAAATGTCCAAGTTTTGATAAGTCAGTTTAAGGAATTCATACTTTTAACAAATGGAGTAAATCAAGCATCAGTTTTTTATATAAACACTGAAAAAATGGCATGGCAGAGGTCATGCAGTTCCTCCCAGCTCCTCCCACAAAGAAGTGTCTCCTTAGCATGTAAACATACAAAGTTGAGATTTAAGTTTCTATCCCACCTTATGCTTTCTTTGAAAACCAAGGGGTGTTAGCACCAGTTCTGGCTAGAAAGTGGAAGAAAACTGCAGGTGAGGTGTTCATACAGTTGTACCCTTGCTCTGCTTTTCCTCTAAGAGTTCCCTTGAAGCTTGGAGTAATTTTATCTCCCATCACCCTGTTTCTGTGGCTCCCAACAAGCCAGAATTTGCTCTCTAGGTATGAATCTTCATTCCCAGGCCTGTGGGGCTGCTTGTCACCTCTAGCACTTGCTCAGAACTCTGTGGCACAGAGTGCCTGAGAAAGCATGGTCTGTGTAAGTTGTATGTTTGCCCCACATCTCTGCCCAAATAAGCTATTTTTGCTACATTTGGCTCCAATCAGCAAAGACTGAGCAGCCTGTACCCAATGCAAATGTCCTTGACTGAGGCCAGCAAGCAATGTCCATTCTGGAGCAGCAGCTATTCCAGCTTTCTGCTTGCCACTGCAATTCCTGGGTAAGCAGTGCCCTGGCAGAGGGAGCAGGGACGGCTCTAATTAGAGGAGGCACCATTGCCATGGAACTGATGAGCTGGAGAGAGGTGAAGAATGCAGCCTTTCTCTGCAGACACTGAGGACACTTTCACTCCTGCTGGCTGCAGGCCTGGGCTCCTCAAAGCTGGGTGTCCTGGCTGAATTAACAGCAATGAAATAATCCTTGTCATTATTAATATAGTGCTTGCCCAACTCAGCAGTGGCAGGTTAACACAACACTGGCACTCACATTCCTGGGGGACCACGGTACCCCATCAGCATTTGTCTCTGCTTTTTGATGTGATTCCTGCCTGCTGCCAGTGAAATGGATGTTTCACTGGATGTTTGACTCTCTGTCAGGCATTTACAGTGTGGAGCTCTAACCAGTACATCAAGCTGAACAGCTCTGTGTGACAGAGCTCCTCTAAGTTCTTAAATACCATTACACCCCTTATTGCATTTCCTACTCTGCTAAGAGCATCATTAGGAGAGGGGAATGCATTACATTTGGTTTAGGAATAAAAAAGTAATGTCATAGGCACAAAGGAAAGTACTAGGAACCATAAAAAGGACTAAGGGAAGATTCCTCAGGAAGCTCCCCTCAATTCTGCATTCCCGCTGCTCTGATCTCAGCCCAGCTCCAACTGCAGACTGTCACTTTGTTCTGCAGAAACCTGGCTCTGCCAGCTTTTCATGAACATCTGTGCTCACAACACTTCACTGCACAAATTCGAATAGGAAGCAAAAGCAGAAATAAGGCCAAAACTGGTTCCTTTAAAAAGTGCCTTAAAATATTTATAGGTTGATTTGGTAGCACTAAAGCAGCTTAGTCCTGACTGCTCCAAAGTGCATAAGCACTGCAGGCACCAGGTGTACAGAGCTCTGCCCTGACTCTGGGACTGCTTCAGACAGTTTCTGTTCCACTGTGGTTCACCTGCCATCATCATCCCTATGCACCCCTGGGACCCATCTGGCCTTGAATATTTGCAGATCTGGCAAATCTGAAGCTCCTGTTGGCTGTTTGACTTTGGAAAACCTGGACACTTCAAGGAATCAGTTTGTTTTCCTTTGGGAGAAGGGGTAGGTGTGTACAAACAAAATGAAGCCAACACGATACCACGGCCCTGCCAAAAGGCAAAGAAGTACTTGGTATGAAGTCCAAAGCTTTTATAAGGTTGTTAAAAAGTGATTCAAAGTGCCTCTTACCTTTACTTCCTCTCCATTCTGGCTGGCCTGGCTGTCCTCACCCTGCAGCTTTTCTCTGAGCTTGCCCAGCTCTGCTCGCAGGTTGCCCATCT
Organism: Petroica traversi; assembly: GCA_025920805.1. NCBI lineage: Eukaryota > Metazoa > Chordata > Aves > Passeriformes > Petroicidae > Petroica > Petroica traversi. The sequence goes on from JAHLSL010000041.1 coordinate 9,799,145, forward strand.
CCTGCTCCTTGGTTTGCAGATACGCTTCCAGCTCCACCTTCTGCTCGATCAGTGCCTTCCCCTGGGCCTCCACCACGGTGATCCTGTGCCTCAGGTCGTGGTTAATCTTCATTAACCTGTTCTGCTGCTGCTGAAGCTGCAAAACATCCATGCAACAGCTCAGTGTCCATTCAGCCACCAGTCATGATGGCCCAGTCCCAAACACCATCTGAAAGTAGTGGGTTCCTGTTGCATTTAATCTGAAAGATTCCCCCCTCTCCTCACCCCCAGATTAGTTTTTTTTTAAATATCTAATTATCTGCTACAATTTCAGTCACCCAAATTTAATTGATTTCTAGAGTAAATTCTCCCAGCACAGGGAGTTTCTCAGATAAGAGCAAATCCACCACTTCTGATATTAGTTCAATAATAGGGGGTCTTATGGGATTCTGAATCAAATCTTAACCCAGGGGAGAAGAAAGAAAAGACAGAGGAATCCTTAATACTCAGTTTATAAGTACTTTGCTTTGAGCTCCAAGGTTCTCTCCTAAGGCACGATGTGACCTGCTGGGTGTGTGTGGACAAACTTGAAAGGCTGCAGCACCTGCCAGAGGCACTTGGGCAGAGCAGAGATCACCTAGGCCTGGCCTTACTAGCACCAGGAAAGTCCCATGGCCTAAGGCCATGAGGCAGTGTGAGGATGGGAAGCAAAATATGGGTAAGGAGGTCATTCCTCCTGACACAGAAAGTGCCAAACCTCATGTCATCCCCGGAGTCACAGTGGAGTCTGTGACTCATTTGAGACTGACCCCTGAACAGAAGGGCACTGCTGGCAGGGGTGGCCTGGGCTGAGCAGTGCCCTTGTGATCCTCACTGCATCCCTGCTGTGGGACTGCACTGAAGCCTGACCATTCTGGACACTGCACAGCTCTGCTGGACACTTCAGTGCAGGACTATTCATCCAGCACTGTTTACACTTTCTGTATTAACTTCAAAGTCAAAACCAGGCTATGGAAGTGTGGGTGAGAAAGTAGAGAAATAGGAAGACAAAAGCCACTTACAGCCTCTACATCCTCATTTTTAAGTCCGAGTTCCCGGTCCTTTGCTCTGATTTCATCCCTCTGTTTATCTACCACTTCCTTCAGCTTCTTCATGACTTGCCGCTCTCTCTCTGACATCCCTGGTTAAAAAAAGAACACAGAACACAAACTAAGGACAGTCAGGAGCTGCTGAGGCTGAGAACAACAACAGTGAGAAATATTTAAGTAGACTCTGGAAGTTGCCTGCTGGTAGAATTACAGAGATGCTTTAGAGGTTACTTCAAGGGTAACTGAGAACACAGATGACAGAATCCACTCCATAAAGCCACTGCACAGAGACTCCTTAAAAAAGGAACTGGCAGTCCTCAGAAACATTTATAACAGTGAGTGACACTGCTGCATCTTGCTGCCTTAGTAGTTTTACATCAATGTTCACACCGTGCCCCAGGGAGCTTGGATATCTGTGTGATAATCTGTGGAATCAGCTGGCCAAGGCCTTGTGAAAATTGTAAAAAAGATGGTCTGGATTTTCAGTAAGATGTAAACAACATATCACTGTTGTGGATTGCATGTGAATCCAAACCAGTTGAGGAGCACTGGACTAGATTGATTTTTAGTTGAAATCCAGTTTTGTGTTTGGTGAAAAGAAGATGAAAGAGGACCTTCAGAGGAAACCCTCACCCTGAACACAGAGCAAAAATTTAGTCTGAATTATGGTCACATATTTTCTCCTCATGTTTTGCCACCCTCTTCCCATCCTATTGTGTGGTAATCCATATCTAAAGTAACTGTACTTGAGAGAAAAATACTACATAGCATTTCACTGGTGAAAGGAGTTTGGAACATTGCCAAGAATCCAACACTGATCCTGTCTGAGAATGAATAAAAGGTTAGATTAACCTTAAATCTGACCAATGAATCATTAGGAAATGCCATAAGCCACAAAACAGGAAGCATTCTTCTATTTGCCATTACAGAGATAATTTGGACGTGGCACTGCAGTGATGGGCTCTTGAGAGCAGACACAGAGCAGAGGATTTAACTCGGTGAGATGATGAATCTCCTGCCCTGGCTTTCCCTGAGAATGGCACGGGGATGTGCAGCTTGATGGTCCTGAACTATTACATGAAATCATGTTGAACAACATCCTTAAAGATGAAAACCCTCTGACCAGGGCAGTGTGTGGCTCCTCTGGCCAAAGTCCACCCAAGCAAGAGCTCAAATCCAGGGTCTGCTGCTAACTCTATTAATTTTGGCAGAGTACTTTGTTATGTGGGTCTCAGCTTCTATTTATGAACTGCAAGTGGTGATAATTCACTCCCCACTCTGGGGTGGCTGGAAAGCTGCTTCCTTTTTAATATATTAAAGCAGCTCCCACATCAGAAATATGCTCTGTATGCATCAAATGTATCCAGTCAGGAAAGGCTCTACTTTCTAAGATCAGCTCAGACTTTCTGGTTTTGTTCTTCCCTCATTAGAGAAATCCAGTGTTCTTCCCACAAGAGAATTTAGCTGCATGTCTTTAGGAACTGCAGCTCACAGGTCAGCTCCAGAATGAACTGATGGGCAATAGAGTAGAGCAGGACAAACCTCAGAGAAGGAAAGAGAGTAACTGGTGGAAGTGCAGTCCTGCAGCAGCTGTGGGCTCCTGTGTGGGGAGTGTACCAGAGCAAACGGGGCAACAGCAGCTCCTACCCTCTCAGCTACAGGATCAGAGCTGTGGAACTGCAGAGAGCAGGGAACTGCTCTGCTGGGAAAGGACTGCTGGTCATGGCTGGCCAGGAATTTGGTTCACAGGACTTGTTCGTGTCAAACCCCAGAAAAGAACTGCCAGTGACATGGTATTCACATTCTAGTGTTACCTTCTCATCCTGTTTAATTCTGTGGTACATTTGCCTGCTCTATTTCTGGACCCTGGTTTTTATCAGCTCTGTGCTGCTCTGGGTTCTAGTTCTTCACAGGAGAATTGTAATTATTTGCTGTGGTACCAGCTCATACCCCCCAGAAAGGACAAGTGTCCCAGACACTTGAAAAGACCCACATTTCTCTGTAACAACATAGACCCACAAACCTCACTGCAGGTTCCTGGATCCACTTGCTGCAGCCAATCTCAGGGCTGGGGACTGAAAAATCAACTTATTTAAAAACAAAAGAATCCAAAACTTTGCCTTGAAGGAGAGGGACAGCAGTGAAACTTTAGACTGGTGGTTTCACCAAGAAGGAGGAAGAATTGTGAATGCAGCTGTATCCATTAGTACTTGTGAGATGCTTTGAGATCTCTAGATAGCAGGTGCTATTTAAAGAAAAAGTACCATTCAGTGCTGACTACTTTTCCTCCCACTGTGCTCATTTTTCTCCCTAACATTTGGTGAACCTAAAAGGCTTCAATTGTGTGCACAGATCACTCTGATTTTTATTTCAAGAAGGTAGGGGGGAGAAGGAAAGGTGGGGAGTTTTGTGAAACAATCACATCTCCTTCCATTTCCTCAGGCACTGGGAAAGAGGAGAGGGAAATCACTAAGTGCCCTAAATGTAAAATAATTATCTCTAAATTGTTCAAACTCTAATAACTGCAAGATCTTAAATGGCACACCCAGCCAGCTTCCCCAGGCACATCCTATGAGCAGCTTCCTGTGGCTTGCTGTGATCCTGGCGTTGTTCCAGCAAGAGAAAGGAAAGCAGCTGGAAAGAAGAAAGAAAATTTAAAAAAAGAAAGAACATTCCTCATGTTTAGGGATCTGTTCAGTGCTGTCCATACAACACCTATCACTACAGGTCAAGTGCCAGACAGAGCCTGTGGCACTGCACCATTACCTAAATACTCAGAACAAGTTCAACTCAACTTCGGAAAGGAGCTGAGTTCCTGCAGCACAGGAGGGTCACACAAGTGCTGCCATCCTGCTGCCTGTCCCTTACCACAGCCAGGCTGAGCCAGCAGTGACACAGCAGCCTGCTCGTCCTGTTTGACACACTTGGGTCAAGTTTGCATGTGGCATTTTCCTAGGATGCTCCAATCAGTCAGCACCATCAAGCACTGCTCTGTTTGGGCGTGGGAGGAGTCGCTTTAATGGGTGTTACAGGCTCATCTTTAACCCCTCCCGTGTGTTTTGTGTTCTGCCACAGGTCCTTTCACACCAACCCTGCTCTGCTCAGACTGTACAGAGCACTCCTATTTGCACGGGGCTGCCTCTGCCTCTGCCATGAACACTTCATCACGCTCAAGTGAGGCTCTGGGAATTGGCAGGATTGACTCTCAAGGTCTTGCACAACCAAATCAGTGGCTCTGCTGTCTGTGTAAAATAACTCCTCTGACAGTCTGGTGAGTAAGCAGTGAGCTGCTGATCCCCGGGGCCAGCGCTGAGGGGAGACATGATCACACTGCTAAACCATGCTCAGACAGGAGCACTGGAGCCTGCTCAGAATTAGTCCAGCAAACACAGGATTGAGCTTGAAATCCTGCCTCTCTGGATTCCACATCAGACCAAAGGACAGAGACTGAAAAAGAACAGCAGAACTGCTTTCTGACACTGTCCAAACAAGTCATTTGCGACAAATCTATCCCTGCTCATTAATGATAAAATGTCCTAAAAGAAAAACAGTTGAGTTTGATGTAAAAGATCCCAATAATTACATGGGGTTGATATAAATTAATGATTTTACTTAAACTGATTATTTTGGCCAAAGAATATCAGTGATCCCAGAATCTATGCTCTGGAATGGCCTTATGGGTTTTGTTTGTGTTGTTATACATGGGTAGACACAGTAAAAATAACAAGAAAAGCACGTCTGGCATTTGCTTGGCTGGCTGGATGTGAAGAGTATGGCTATATTTAAATGCAAGCACATGAGCTGCAGTGAGCTAGATAACCACTGGAAGGGAAAAAAAAAGAAGGGAAAAAAAAAGAAAACAAAGGGGAAGCTGGATCTTTATAACACAAACATGATGTCTGTCTTCATGGTCCATGACTCATCAGTGCCATTCTGAATTTTGCATGGAGTTTGTCAGCCTGATGTTGAGCTACTTCTTTGCCACTAATTGACTCCTAAATTGAAAGCATTGCCTTTGCTTTAAAAAGTATCTTGAGAGGTTTAACAATTTTTACTTTCTAAAGGTTTCATTTTACTCTTCCCCAGGGCAAGTGAGCAGCACTGGGCCTTGGGGAGAGAGGGAGTGCAGCTTGTGCAGTGTGGGACAGAGTTTCATCCACCTCCAATTTCACCAAAAAAATCTTTATGTGCTACTTTACAAACAGTTCTGAACAGGTCAACAGCTGCACTTGTTTTTGTGCATAATTTGTGAAATAAACACCTGAATGGAGGTGGGCTTAAGAATATTATTTGCAAAATGAGAACCAAAACAAGTGATAGACCAAAAAGCGTATCTAGACTTTACTTCCAGAGACACTTCTCAGCCAAACAAAAAGTTGTTTTTCTTTCCCTCAACCCTCCACCTCTTATCATGTCTTTAGTGTATTCATGTATACCATCACATATTCAGAGATTTTCTATTCAGGTAGAAAAAACAAATAAACAAACAAGCCTTGAAAACCCAGATCTGCGTTAATCTACAGGGTAAAAACCACACCGGGAATATCCAGTCAAAGTATTTTGATAAAATATTGCTTTTTCTAACAAAGCAAGCACTGAATTTGAAGTAGCAAACTTGCCTTCATGCTTCTGAAATTCCTCTTCTGTGAAATTAATGTCTTTGTGAGACAAGTTTGTCATCAGTTGTTTATTCTCCTCCTGCAGCTGTGCAATTTGGGTAAGAAGATCCTGTGCTTCCCCTCTCCAGACATCCTCCACCAGTTCTAATTCCTATAGGGTAGACCAGGACAACACATTTATATTTTAAAACACGTTAAGAGTTTTTTACTGGACTATTTACACATCAAACTAGTGATGATGCTACTGATTCTTATGGAAAACAACTAAATGAGACTACTTTGAGTTTCTTAGAAGACCTCTGCTTTTCCAATGCCACCGCCAGGAAATCAGCCATCCCAGTCCCCTTTGCTATATGCAGAATGTAAACCTGAGGGATCATTCCTGTTGCAAACATTTTTGATGTGCAAGCTACCTAAAGGATGCCTTGCTGTGATGTGAGGATCAGATGAGGGGCTGCTGTGTTAGACAAATAACCAAACAAAGCACCAGGGACTCCTGCACCCCAGGAGGCAGCTGCAAAGCTGTTAGAAATGCCCCCAAACCATCCCACAGGACTCAGGGATGGACAAGCTCGTTCTGTCAGAACAGCCTGGTCTAAATTCCAGTTATGAAACACAATTGTAAACTGATGAGTGTGGGATCCAGTGCAGCAAAGCCAGGCCTACTGGTGGTCACAGTGAGTGAACACAAGCCCGAACCGTGCTGCTTCCTATGTGAATTGTTCTCTTGGAATGCCCTGAGTGGTGTCTGCATTAGGGGCAGCCAGGCCAGTCAAAACAGCTCCCATTTGTCAGGACACTCCATGTCAAGAGCAGCTGTCACCAATCCTCATGAAGGTCAAATCAGGACAAAAAGTAAAAAGTCCTCAAGGAAAACAGTTGTATTTAGAGCCTTGCTTGTTCCCAAGCCTTCTCTGTATATCTCACTTTTGCAGTGGGGGGCATTCCCTGCTCCATTTTCACGTATGTTCTCCAAACAAAAAGGTGCATGCAAATCCCTGGAGCTGGGCTGAGTCACTGCTGACTTCCACATCCATCCACAAGCCCCTCTCCTACCTAACAACAAAACACATTCAGACAACAACCCAGCCAAGCACAGCTCCAGGCTAAAATAAGCTCTGCTGAGAGATTAAAGGATAGCTCTCTGCTTTGAATGTATGCTCTGATAATGGGAAGTCATATTCCTTGTGACTTTTGGGTTCAAATGCCATTTTATTCGAGCATTTATTACTGTATTGCTGCTGAAAGTGCTGCAGAAAACATTATGTGGCAAAGAATAATAAATAGCAAAGGTGTGGTAAGCTATGCAGACTTAACTATTAAAAAAGGAAAGAAAATAATCATTAATCACCTCTTTTACTTTAAACTCTTTATCATGAGAGAAAAATAAATATGTAATGGAATTGATATTGCCAAATACCTGGACTATTTACAGTGATGCTGCCTGTTACAACTCTGTAGCTAAAATAACGCAGTGACCTATTTTAGCAATAAACCAGCACATTCATCACAAGCATATTGATAAAACCAAAACAGAATGTGCACAAACCCCCAGACTAACTAAACTTGTGTCATTTATGGTGGCTGCACTGTAAACACACAACTATCCTAAGGTCCTAGGCAAACTTTGTCATTTATTGCTATTGAAGAGCCCAATGAATTGGAGCAGAAATTAACTTCTGAATCCTCATTAATGGAAGTACCAGACAGGGGAGGAACATCCACGGGCCAGGCAGTGCCAACCAGCTCAGGAAGCCCCAGGCAGTGGGTGCTGAGCCAGGTTTACACACAAAAGAGATTTACACAAAAAGTTTAAGTGCTGAAATCTCATCAAATGATGCTTGCAATGACCACTAAAAGTTTTTCTGTGCGTTTTTGGAGGCTTTGGGGTCAAAACTATTCCTCAGTATCTGATTTTTTTCTGCTTATCAGCACCTGTCCTTTGAAAGAGTCTTCAAACCCTCACACTGGAACAGAGAAGATGTGAGACCTGCTGTACTAGGAATCAACTTAAAAAAGGTATGTATCATGTAGTTTATTTTCATGTAGTTTATGTTAAAATCTGTTTAGACTGAAGCAGATAATTTAAACACTCCCTGAGCCACTTCATGACCCTCAGAGGAGCTGACAGAGCAGAGGTGGTTGACTGGCAAGGAGATCAGCTGACACATTTAGGAAACTTTTTAACACTTATAAGAAATTCACAAATATCTACACAGAACGGCTTGTACAGTGAACTGGGGCAGTTCAGTATCCACTGCACCCACAGCCTTTGGTAAATATCCAACATAGTTGTATCTATTCTCTAGACCTTCTTTCTTCATACTCTTGAGACTAATGTACCAAGGCTTTGTACATTAAAGGTTTTTTACCATCCGTTTCAGAGACATTGCCCTGAGACTTTCTCTGCAAAATGTTGCAGGGTTTATCCTGGATTTTCCATATGCTGGGTGAAAGTCCTCTAGCTGACTCTTTTTAAAATACAAAACTGGGATTTACCCAGTTAAGCCAAATCTTGACATTTGAGGTCTCTCTGCCAGAAATCCCCTGTTTATCCTGTCTCTGTGTGTGGAATCAGGAATGGCATGAGGCAGCAGTGATGATTTAGCACAGTCATTTACTAGAAGAACCATTTCTTATATCAGTTATCTGCATGGTTTACAGAGTGGATCTGCCACTTTTACTGCAGTGACTGAGGTGAGCTGTCCTGCCATAAGAGGCTAACAGGATTTGGGAAATGCTCTCTACCTTGGGCTTTAATGGGAGCAGGATCAGGGAATGCTATGAGCACCCCAGAACAAACCAAGGGATATGTTGCCATGAGAGGATGGAGCAGCAATCTAGCAGAGTGCTCTTCCCTCCTCTCCAGCTCTAACTCTGCTCTGAAATCACTTGTTCTCCATCTCTCCTATGACTTGTCTAACCCGAAGTCTGTGCCAGGAAAACTAGACTGCTAAATCATTCCCGGCTCCGGAGAGGAAAGTGTATTCTTGTCAGTGACCTTTTCTGGCCTAGCAGGAAGCAGCACTATCCTCTCGTCAGGAGAGGGGACGGCGCAGGAGTCCTAATCGGGGATACACAGGGGAAGGAAATGCAGTGACTGGGGAAGGGGTGGGGAAAGGGAAGGAGGGAGGAAACTTCCAGGAGGGAAGGAAACAAAACACAACAACACGCCCAAAGCCTCAGCGACGCTAAGGCAGCATCCGCGCAGAGCCCGTGAGCCCTGCCGGGCTGTACCGCACGCGTGCCCCG
>JAHLSL010000041.1:9813082-9829983 GCA_025920805.1 Petroica traversi
GGGCGGCCTCGGGCAGGCCCGGCTGCCTGGGCTGGGTGTCACCCCTGCCGCTGCTGCACGAGGCTGGGCTGCCCGCCCTTCCCGTGGGATTTCCATCTTCGTCCCGCTCGGTGTGGCCTCGTCGCAGGGAATTACTCGGCGGGAAGGATGGCCGGGGTTGCTCTCGGGAATCGGGTGCTGCCTGGTGAGGAGCAGCGTGCTTCCCCACGAATCCAGAGGTGGTGTTTTTAATCAGGGTGGTTGGCATCGGGAAAGTTTTGAGCGAATACTCATCCTCAAAAACATCAAATCAAGAGAATACTGAGTACGGATTGTTTTCATCGTGATACAGAACAAATAGGTTTTTGATTGGGATATCACAGACATGAGAGCTGAGAGTCCTGTAACAGTTTGAAGTGACACATGGCTGTGACACAGGACAGGGGCTGGAAGCTGTGGGATCCTCTTCACGAGTCACTTGTGGAAGCTCAGTAGAAGTTTGGTCTGGTGGGATGGGAGTTTAGGATCACAGTGACCCTGAGAGCTTGGAATTCAGGTCGTCAGTTCATTTGAAATGGTCACTGCAACAATGCCCGACTGTGTGTCTGAAGTCGATTGGAGAATGTCTTTTTTTCCATTTTGTTTTCCTTCAGACATCAGAGATAAGATTTCCCCTGCAGTTGTTAATTTGACAAACAGCCAGGGTTTGGTTTGCTTGTTCTCTACTGCTTATCTCGACCACAGGAGGCCAGGGAGAGAGGCTTTTGTGTGACTTGCTTTACCAAGAAGTTTGCGGGGTATTTTTAAAAAAAAAAGATTTCTGTGCAGGGAACTGCACCAGTGAGCTGTGTGAGGGAAAGATTGAAGTGTGCCAGAGCAGCCAGATTACAGCTGGTGTTGGTGCCTGTGGCTGGCTGGTTGCAGAGCGTGCTGGCAGTGCTGTGATAGTGCATTTTAAACCTTCTGTGTTTGAAATAAAAACGTGTGATCCTCTGTTTTCCCCACGCAGATCACAGGGCCTGATAATAAAGGGATTTACAAAGGAGACCGGGAGTCCAGTGGAAAATACACCTTTGCTGCCCACATGGATGGAACTTATAAATTCTGCTTTAGCAACAGGATGTCCACCATGACTCCCAAAATAGTGATGTTCACTATCGATATCGGGGAAGCTCCCAAGGGGCAGGACATGGAGACAGAAGGTGAGGAAGAGTCCTGGAAGGGAATCAGCTCCAGCTCGGGAGCTTTTCCCTGCTTGCATGACCTGTGAATGGAGTAGGGCTCTCAGGGTTCCCGTTCCTCCAGGTGTAATTGGCTGTTCTCCTGCACAGCTAAAGTGGATGTTTTTAGACCTGGTTACACGATTTGAGGCAAAATCACCAGAGAATCCCTCGGCCATCTGCAGACACTAATGCTTCCATCCTTTAGCCCTTCATCAGTGCCATCCTCTGGTTCCCAGTAGGCTCAGCAGTGTGTAGCCTTCTCCATGCCTTAGTTGATAAATGTGCTAATTTAAACCTTTTCCTGTAGCTGTGTAAATGACTGTTTTATCTGCAGCCTTTTGTCCTGTACCTGTGTTCATCTCTCACACTTTCCTCTAGGTGGTGGAGATACCTGGGATGGTATGTGGACTGCTTTTTGAAAGCTCCTTAGCATCTTGTCTCTGGCACATGTTCATTCACTAACAGCTAACTTGGCTTTTTCTCTGTAACCTTGGTTTGGAGCATGAGAATGTCTTTTTAATAAACTACCCAAAAGGTCTGATTCTGAGCAATGCTGAGCACCTGCAGGCTCCCATTGGCAGGTTTAGACCCTGAGCAGCTCTTGGGATCAGGTCCTTGTATTGACCATGGCAGTTTAGTCTTCAGGTGTTTTTTTTTTTTTTTATGGCTGACTGAAGAGTTAATCAGTTTAGGTGAAATGATACTAAAACACTGATCATCCAAGAATGCTGGATGTTTTTGGCAGTGTTTGCTTTCTGTTGCTAAAGGGGATGTTGAGTAATCAAGAGCTTGTGGAAGCAATAAGCTGCTCGTGGGTTATGAATTATTACTGATGTATCAGGGGAAAAACTCAAACTTGTCATTTGCTGTAAAAAAAATGTATTGTGTAGTAAGTTATAAAGTTTATTTAGAAATCACTGATTTGCTAGAAAGGGAACAAATTCTTGTTTTCTGTTTTAGCAAGTAAATAACTGAAGGCTTGATGTCACTTAAAAAGTAGCACATTCCTAACTTTTTATTTCTTTTTTTAGAGACTCACTTAAATCTTTTATTGAGTCTGCATATATCTATTGTAAAGAATATTAGTGCAAGAAAACGATTTTCTGAAGTGAATTTTTGGAGTGTTTTTAGACTATCCCTGCAACTGTATTTTCTTCTCTTACTAATAAACTGCACTTACTGCAATGACCAGTTGGCCATGAAAATAAGGGATTTATGATATTAGCAAAGTCAATGTGGTTTGCACAGCAATTTAGATTTTAATTGTAACTTGTATGAATGTTATTCTCTGGTCCTCTCTTTTGACTGTTCCCCACAAGATGTGTGTTTTGAATGGCTCTGTTTTCAGGCTGTGATCTGAAACACTTAATTTGCAAATAAAACTGTAGTAAGGTAGCTTCCAAGTCAAGGATGGCCCTTGAAAGGAAAATGTGTTGGGTTTTGTGACTTTTTAAGAGAGGTGATTGCTCAGGGCATGTCTGTGGAGTGATACCTCAACCTGATGCTAGAAAACTTTGCAAATGACTTGCCTGATTTATAAATTAGTGAGTGGACAGTTCTTTGAGCGTGGATGCATTAAAAAGATCCTGTGATTGACAGTCAAACCTCTAAGCCTTAGATCTGAGCCTTCCATTTGCTGAACTGTCGCAAGCTGGTTTTGTGCTGCTGGTTTGGTATTTAACTCCTCTCCTGCTTTCACAACACAGCACAAGTGGAGCCTGTGCCAGCCCCCTGGGCATTGTGGCCCCTGAATGCTGGGCTTCAGCTAAACCTGAAGATCACAGGCTGGGATTTTTTTTTTTTTGCTTCAGAAAGTGATCTCATGATTTGCCAGCATCATGATCTTGAGCTAAATTCTCAGTCATTCTATTTTTGCAAGCTTAACAACTAGGAAAAGCTGTCATGTTAAGATAATTTGCTTGGAATAAACTGGATGATATTGGCAAAATAGATATTAGTGTGTGGTATTGATCTCATGCATTTCTCCATTCTGTTTTCCTGGAAAAGTATGTGCACACTGGAAATGTGGGGTCTATGCTGAGTCTGAATTGTGTCCCCTCCTATTTGGATGTGGAGAAATGTTTCCCCAGTTTTTAAATCCGTAGAGAGACATTAGAGAAAGTGGTACAACAAAAACTGAGCTTGGCTGTAAGGACAGAAAGCATTCAGCTGTACTGTCAGAACTTCTGCAGCAGGAAATTGCCTTTAACTGTTCATAAACTCATTGAAATGGTGTTTTTCAGTCATTAACATTTCTGATGCTTCTGAAATTCTTCTGCAGCTCATCAGAACAAGCTAGAAGAGATGATTAACGAGTTAGCAGTGGCCATGACAGCTGTAAAGCATGAACAGGAGTACATGGAAGTCCGTGAAAGAATACATAGAGCAAGTAGGTGTCTGACTCCTGCCAGTGCCTTCTCCCCTCTCCTGAGAACTTGTGAATGGTCATTTAAATATGAATCCTTGAAAGCTGTTCCAAGTGGCTTCAAAATAATGATTTAAATCCTGAAGGGCCTGCCTGTAAAGAATGGAGGTGTTGCTTGCAGTCATCTTTAAATTGGCTTCTCCTCATGTAATGAGGGTTGTTATGCAAAATAGCATTTGCTTAAGTGGTGTGAATTCTGTAGTTGTTTAAATGGGGTATTCATGGATATACCAGAGATGTTATTTAATCTGTGTACAAGGGCTTGTAAGGGCAGGACAAGGGGGGATGGTTTTAAACTGAAAAATCTCATCCTGGAGAGAAATTCCTCCCCGTGGGTGTGGTAAGGCCCTGGCACAGGGAGCTCAGAGAAGCTGTAGCTGCCCCTGGATCCATGGAAGTGTCCAAGGAAGGTGTCCCTGCCCATGGATGAGTTTTAAGGTGTCTTCCAACCCAAACCATTCCATGATTTGATCCCAGACTTTGGTCGAACGATTACTCCATCCTTGAAGTGGATGTGGCTTAATAATTGAGCCAAAGTCTTTTTTAAAAATATTTTGTTGAAATAGAGCAGAGCTGCTGTTACTTTCATGGATGAGAATCAAGGGCAAGTATTTTTCATGTGAAAACACAACATCATCTAAAAGCCCTGTGTCCTCAGATATTTGAAGGTATGAAATCACCAGTTTTGTGCCATTTGTTACTAATGGTCTGATTAGAGAAAAATCTGAATGTTTAGAACCAAAGATGGTGACCCTTCAGAGCTTAGAGGTTCCCTGCTTGACTCTGAGACTGTGAAAAAGCAAGAGGCTTTGTTTGATGCCTCAGAAGTCAAAAAGGAGGGCAGGATAGAGAAAGATGCTGCAGTGTGTCCCCAAAGTAGGTTTAAAAACAAACTGCTCAGAAAAGTCCCCCCTCAGATCTCATCTATGAGGCTGCAGGGCCCTTCTGGGCCACCTGACACAAACCCAGTGCTTTATATGCAGTGCTCCAGTTCCATGGCAGAATGTTTTAAATTTAAATGCTTTGTTACTTACTACTTTTTTCTTTTTTTTTTTTTTTTCCCAACAGTTAATGACAACACAAACAGCAGAGTGGTTCTTTGGTCATTCTTTGAAGCCCTTGTACTAGTTGCCATGACACTGGGACAAATCTACTACCTGAAGAGGTTTTTTGAAGTCCGAAGGGTGGTCTAAGATCCTTCTGTGGTCCCGGAGTTCAGTTCACTCTCTACCAAACATCCTGGTCACAAAAAACAAAAGTCATTTAGTTTCTCAACCCTCTTTACTGAACTGTAAAACTTATTTGCTTATGTTCCTTCCTAGTTAAGAAAGAAAAAAAAAAGAGTTGTTTTTATATATCTTCCGTAGCAAAAGCTGTGCTGAAATCTTGTCACTTTATTGGCATCGTTTTATTTCCACTGAGATCTGCCCAGTCTGTGTGCTAAGCAAAGTCCAGGCAAGCTGCAAGCTCTGTAACTCACTCTAGTAACAAGCTGCTCTGTCTTTTCTAACTTTTTTCCCTGTTTCCATAAGCACTTGCAGTTCTGTCCAGGGAAACGGTACAAGGCCCTAACGTGACTGTTTGCATTCTTACCTCCTTAACCCTGCATAGGTGTTCTGAAATTGAAATATTCCCTTCTCCACTCACAGAAACTGCCAAGGAAAAGGTTAAAACTCATGCCTGATTGCTATTTAAAAGATAGTAATCAGCAACTGTCTGAATGATATCAACTTCTTCCCAAAGTTCTTTTAAATTCAGTAGTTGATACGAAAATGCTTTTTCTCTGCTCGTCACCAAATGTTCCTTACACGGTTTTTAGTCTCTCAAAGGTTTTATTTGGAAGCCAATTGTGTGCAGTGTCTTGGCAAACACTCGTGAACCCTTTGACTTCTGCAGGTCCAAAGCTCAGACTGTTTGCCCAGTGCCCAGGGCAGAAGTGTTCAGGAAATCTGGATTCCTGAGGCCGAAGGGTTCCGGATTCTGGGGGTTTAATCCATGCTATGCAGCCCTTGTATTTAAGTGCAGTGGCAAACTCTGCCATGATCTAATCAGAATTAGCATAATGCTAAATACTGGTGTGTTTTCTTTTTTCAGGCACATGTAGATTTGTTTTTGTATAAAGTTACTTTCCTCAGTTATCTGATGATTGGTTTAAAAAATTTAAGAAGCGTCTGATGTGGGTGCTGAGCCAGGATTATGTTGTGACTGATGTATATTAGTTGTAATCATTTTTGGGGGTGGGGTGGGGTCTTTTCCAGGGGGGAGCCTCTACAAGTAACACACAACAGTTTTGTACAATTAATTTAAAATTTGTTACAGGTTTTCATGTTCCAGGTAAAGTTTTTTCAACCTCGGGCAAACACTTGCAGCAGTTCTTCAGAGAGGTGGCTGTTACACCTTATTGCAACTGTTGTGTGCCAATATTTTTGTGTAAAACACTGAAAATTGAATTCTAAGATGTACATTTAAAAATTGCTCGTGAATCTAAATATGACCCAGGTTCGATAAATAAACAAATTCTTTAAAAAAAAAAGAAGCTTTGTATTTTTTTCTTTGATATCATAAGGAAGTACAGATAAACACAAGGGGTTTTTATAAAGTATTTGTTTAGTAGTGGCCATAAAGTGAACCACAAGAAGTTCCACATCAACACGAGGAAGAGCTTTCCATGGAGGGTGACAGAACACTGGAAGTACCCAGGGAAGTTGTGGATTCTCCCTCTGTGAAGACATTCCAAACACCTGGATGTTCCTGTGTCACCTGCTCCAGGTGACTCTGTCTTGGCAGAGGGATGACTCCAGAGGTCCCTTATAATCCTAACGATTCAGTCATTCCCTGCTTTCCTAGGATGTCAGGAATTTATCCAGAGACCATCCCACTTTGGTGGGGAGTAGGATAAATTTCAGCCAACTCTGAACCTACCTTTTAGGCTCTGGGTAACTGGGTGGCACAGAGCTTCTGTATGACCCGCAGAACTCTTGACTACCACAGGCAGCTCGCCATAAAAACGGGGATTTTTTGCTAAATCCCAATTTTATCGTGCGCTACGGAGGCGAAGCGTGGCGGAACCGATGTGCAGCGGAACGGGAGGCGCCGCGGTTGTGTTTCCGCAGAGCCGCGGCGGGGCCGGGGAGCGGCGGCGCGGTGACACCGGCGGCCAAGAGGGAGGCGGGGACTGAGGGCAGCTGGAGCTCGCTGCCGGTGCTGCTGAGCCCGGGCGTGCTGCGGGCGCTGCGGGAGCTCCGCTTCCACCAAATGACCCCGGTGCAGGTGGGGATCCCGCGGCACTCCCGGGGAAGGGGAGGCCGGGCCGAGGGAGGAGGGCGCGGGCGGTGTCAGGAGCTCCGGGGCCGGTGTTGGCCACAGCCGTCACCGGGTCCTGTAGCACCGGGAGAAGCCGCAGCCGTGATTTCCCACCGGCTCGGCTCGGGTGATGCTCACAGCGAGCTCTTCTGTCTTGGAGGAGCTTCACCTCTGTGAGATTTACCACAGATTCAGCTGCTCATGTGGTGCTTCTCTCTTTTCAGTCTGCGACCATCCCGCTCTTCATGAGTAACAAAGATGTGGCTGCAGAAGCGGTGAGTGCTTTTCCCTGGTCCAACTCGTTTTCCTGGCTTTTCTCAAGAGCTGAGGGAGGGCTGACGCTGTTTCCACTCTCACAGGTCACAGGCAGTGGGAAAACCTTGGCATTCGTGATTCCCATACTGGAAATCCTTCTCAGACGGGAAGAAAAATTAAAGAAAATGCAGGTAACATTAAATTATTTAGTTCTGAGTATAATTTTGTGACGTGCCAATAAAATTTGAGGACTTCAAGAATACATTTTAGTGTGCAGAGAACTTCACTGTCATTTGCTGTTAAATGTCATTATTAGATGCTGCTCTTTGAGCAGAGATATTTTGCATGTTTATATAAAATCTTTCCTAGACATTTTTGGAAATCTTTTATACTTTACTGTCTTTCTGGGGAAATGTTTTGTCTGAAACCAGGCTCAAAATCATGGCTCATATTCACTTAGCTTGGAAGGAAGTATGCTGCCCAAATCTTTCTTTTTTAACCCCCACAAATTCCTGTTTTTCTTGTGCAGGTTGGAGCTATAATTATTACACCAACCAGGGAATTGGCCATTCAGATTGATGAGGTGCTGTCCCATTTCACAAAACACTTCCCCATGTTTAGGTGAGTGAACTTCACCATTTCCACAGCTCCTTCTGTCCCTTGTGAACCAGCACAATTTGAAGATGACCCCAACCTTTCTGGTTTTGTTGTTTTAGTCAGATTCTTTTAATTGGTGGAAGGAACCCCATGGAAGATGTTGAGAAGTTTAAGGAGCATGGGTGAGTGTTTTGTTTGCTGTGGTTTTCTCCTTGTCAGGGTTTTCAGCCCAGAGCTGGGCTGGAATGGGATGCTGCTGCCAAAATCTGTTGGGATGGGCTGGAAAATTGTGGGATCTGTTCCTGGAGTGAGGTACAGAATGAGGAGAGGCTTTTATGTGACATAATTTGTCTGCTGTTTGGGTGAAGAGCAGAGCTGAAAAGTGTCTTCAGTGAATATTTCACTTCTCCCTGCTCATTAATTTCCTGAAATTAATATTTGGTGCTGATATTGATGATGAAATTTTGAAAGTGTCCTATTTGCCTCATAGAGGTACCACATATTTCCTGTAGCTGAAACTTGCTTTCCATACTTCTGATTATATTCTAAACTTTCTTTGCCACATGGGATGTGCTCTCACCTGGGCATTTTCTCCCCATCCCATGGGACTGAAATAGGGATGCAGTTAGAAGTGACAAAATGGAATTGTTTTATTGAAGGATGCAGGGCAGGCTGTGCTGTGACCACAATATTAGGAATTCTCCCAGATTAGTTAGGGGATTGCTGGGTGTGTGTGTTCACCAACAGAGGGAACATCATCGTGGCCACCCCGGGCCGCCTGGAGGATCTGTTCAGGAGGAAAGCAGATGGGCTGGACCTTGCAGGCTCTGTGAAGGCTCTGGATGTGCTGGTGTTGGATGAAGCAGACAGACTGCTGGATATGGGCTTTGAAGCAAGGTACTGAAGTAATCAATTCTTGTGGTTCTTCTGCACTTTTAAGTGAGTGTGATGGTTGTGAATGAGTGTGGCCTGCAATGACCTTCAAAGTTAATTTGTTCTGTTTTGTTCTTCCATCTTTGCTCTGTAACTAAACAGAGCAGTTGCTAAGGGGGAAGAGAATCAGGAAATGTGGAGCCTCGATGAATACAGAGTTTCCTTTCTTGAGATGTGTGTTAGCATATCTCTATTAATGCTTGGTTAAATATCATTATTTACACACCAGAATGGCTTAAACACTTTAACCAACAGGCTTTGATCTCTTTTTCTCTAAAAGTTAATTATTTCAGTATGTGATAACAAAGCCAACTTTTCTTGTAAACTCCTTCCAGCGATTAAACCTCTCCCTGAGGGAAACCTTGGGACCGTTACATTTTCCATGTTCTTCCTTGCAGCTTAAATGCCATTCTGGAGTTTTTGCCCAAGCAGAGAAGGACGGGTCTGTTCTCAGCTACCCAGACCCAGGAGGTGGAGAACCTGGTGAGGGCAGGGCTGCGGAACCCCGTGCGCATCTCGGTCAAGGAGAAGGGAGTGGCTGCCAGCAACACCCAGAAAACCCCAACACGCCTGGAGAACTTTTACATGGTGGGAGCCTGGGCTCTGGCAGAGCTTCTTCTTCCCTCTCCTTTTTTCCTGGTTCTGGCAATAAGATTTTAAGTCTTGGCCACTTAGGATCACGTTAACAGAGGAGCCAAAGTCTGTTTTCTGACGTTTTTTCTTTTGCGTTTTTCAGATCTGCAGGGCAGATGAAAAATTTAATCAGTTGGTGCATTTTCTTCGGCAGCATAAACAGGAAAAACATCTGGTCTTTTTCAGGTAATTGTGTTTCATTGTGAGAACAGTTTGATGTTTAGTTACTTAATTTCCAAAACTGTGCCCTGTGTAGCAAAGGACACAAGTGTTTTCAAAGTGGTGAATTATGAGAGCTGTTTTTTGGAATATTTTGCCTAAAAATAGATTAATCATTGCTTCATGTCAGAATTGTGTTATTAATCAAAACATAAATATCATGCATTTTTAAAGTGAGACATTATAGATGATTATATGTTAATTATAAAAAATATGTGCATGTTTTAAATAAAAATAGTGTATATTTTTGAAAGAGCTTGATTGTCTAACCCTGATGAAAAATGAAGCATAACCTTTTGCTGTGATGCCTGTCTTTATCACAACAGCACATGTGCCTGTGTGGAATACTATGGGAAGGCTCTGGAATCCTTAATTAAACAGGTGAAAATAATGAGCATCCATGGGAAAATGAAGCACAAGCGTAACAAGATTTTCACAGCGTTTCGGAAGCTCCCAGGGTAAGAATGTGGGAATGGGTCAGGATTAGGCAGGAGGCAAAATAGTGAGGGGAGGAGATTTTGTCTGACTGTTGTCCTGCTACTTAAGGGTAGAAGGATGGGTCAGGTGAAGGGTGCTGCAGGTTGGTTCTGAGTGTATTGATAATATCACAAATTGTGCTGAGGTACCCAAAGTAAGACCACAAACCAAGTGAAAATGTGACTGGTGCATCTCCACCCTGCTTTGGATAATCCATGTGGCAGCACAGGAGGTGGGCACACTGCACTTGCTACAGTCACACATTAGCCCTGATGATTAAACAAACTGGTAGTGAAAATAACCTTTTCCTGATTATTAACCTGGGTGGAAATCCAGAATATTCCTTTATTAGTGTATGAACAAAAGCATGGCAACACAGTCCTGTTACCAGGGAAAGGTTCTTTGGCAGCTTTACAGGAAATTCTTGCCTCATCAATTGTCATTTTTTTATTGCATGGGACCTGAGTTTTAGCTTTTTATATTATGAGAAAAATAATTACCAGCAGATTGTAAGAACAGCTGTGTAAAAGAACAGAATGGCAGTTTTGCCACGCTAAAAATGTCACTCAAGTCTTAAGTTTTATTTAAACATTTGTTATCGTACATTCAGCTGTGGTTGATGCAGTGCTGATTTAAAATTTGAATTTGTAATAGGGAATTGATTTGTCTTAGAAGTGTAATATAAACCACAATAATTTTCATAATGTTATGTAGAATCTTACTTGGTGGAAGCTGCAATTACCTTATATTTTATCTCCAAAAAACCCCCAAATGTTTTAAAATGTTTTGTTCCTCACTCTGCAGCACAGGTGTAGAACACACAGCTGTGAGGAGGCTGGCTCTCCTCAAATGAAGATTAATAAAAATGCACTTTTTCTTCTTCCTAGGGGCATTTTGGTGTGCACAGATGTGATGGCCCGTGGTATTGACATTCCAGAAGTGAACTGGGTGTTGCAGTATGACCCACCCAGCAGTGCCAGGTACAACTTCAGATCCTGAGATCCTTTTTCTTTCTGTGTGGTCCTGTTACTCTGCTGTTCAGGTATCAGTTAGGAACACAAAACTGCAGAAAACACATTTAATCACTTCCTGGAGGTTAATCTGAGACAACACACAAAATAATGCAGGAGCAGGGAGGTTTTTGTTGTCACTGGTGTGAGTTGAAATGTTGTTGTGTTGTGTCAGTCAGATGGGTGATTGTCACATCTGTGTGCAGAGGTGACTCTGGGGTAAGGCTTTGTGTGAAAATATCAGAGAAAGAGTGAGAGGTGACACTGGAGTGAAGGAGAACAGAGATGAGAGCAGGGACACATCTCTTCAAGGAATGGCACATTGAAAGCTCACAGGAAAGGAACTTTTCCATATATTTTAATTTTTGCTGTCACGATTTTCCTGCAGCTTGCTTGAACTTCACCCCCAAAACAGACACCCCTTGCTTTAGCCTCACAATTGAATGGGGTTGCCACAGCCCCTTGTGTTTCACTTTGCTAATTCCTGTTGGTTCAGCTCAAAAGCACAGAGCACTCTGTGTTTCCCATCCCCTTGGCTGCCCAGTGCTCCCCAGTCAGACTGAGCTCTCCTGCTGGGTTGTTTCAGTGCCTTCGTGCATCGCTGCGGTCGCACAGCGCGGATCGGCAATGTGGGCAGTGCACTGGTGTTCTTGCTTCCCATGGAAGAATCCTACATTAACTTCCTCTCAATCAACCAGAAGGTGAGTAGGCTTTTCTTCTGCCCCAAAGCAGGAAGGAGCAAGGGCACAGACTTGCTGATGGGAGCTTTGAAATGAGAATTTGTAGAACTTGAGGTCATACGCATGGGTGATGTTTAGCAGAGGAGCAGAATTAACTGAGGTTATAACTGAGAATTGCAAAGGATTAACTGGGCAAGAAAAGTTTGAGGTTTCACAGTGCATTTTATATCATTTGATTGAACTTTTCCTTTGGTTTTGTTGTTGATTTTCTGGTTCCCAGTGTCCCATGCAGGAAATGAAACCACAGACAAACGTCTTGGATCTTCTTCCCAAGCTGAAGTCCATGGCCCTGGCTGACAGGGCAGTGTTTGAGAAAGGGATGAAAGCCTTTGTGTCCTATGTCCAGGCTTATGCCAAACACGAATGTAATCTCATCTTCCGGATGAAAGGTAATTCCCAGCAGGGCTGGCACCCCTTACTGTTTTTTTCAGGTAACAAAAGCATAGTGGTATTGTCCACAAGCTTCAACTACTCATTTTGGATGTCAAATTCTCTTCCTGCGCCATTAGATTTTGACAAAACTCCTATTTTTTTTCAAGCAACTTGTTTCAAGAGAAAACACTCAATTATGGAGCTTGACCAAACTCAAAAGCACAAATAATTAAGTGACTTGGTATTTTTGCTAGAATTAAGGTATAGAGTGCAAACAGTACATTAAAATAATGTTGGCTTTTTTTTCCCCTTTCTCTGTTAAATTAACATTTTATCCAGCAGGAAACTGACTCCGTAATCTTTATTTCAACAGATCTGGATTTTGCCAGTCTTGCAAGAGGTTTTGCATTGTTAAAAATGCCAAAGATGCCTGAACTAAGAGGAAAATGTTTTCCAGACTTTACTCCAGTCACTGTCAATACAGACTCCATTTCATTTAAGGATAAAAACAGAGAAAAGCAGAGGCAGAAGAAATTAGAAGAACTAAGAAAAGAAAAAGAGGAAAATCAAGGGAAAAAGAAATTCGTAAAGAACAAAGCATGGTCAAAGCAGAAAGCCAAGAGGGAGAAGAAAAAGAAAGTAACAGCTAAAAGGAAGCGTGAAGAGGTAACTGTGTCCATTCCCTTTAGTGCAAGTGTGGCAGAGACCCCTGGGATTTTAGTGAGGTGGAACTGATGGCTGCAAAAAAACTTCTTAGGACTTTGACAAGCAAAGCTTAAAAAAATATAGAGGTTTTTAAAGCCAAACACTAAAACTACTTCTCAGCGTTGATGCTGGTCAGTAATAGAGTTTTTATTTCTCAGAGGTGCAGAAGTGTGGCCTGAGGGTGCTTTTGTCAATTTTCAGCAAGTGTAGCTGAGTTACAGTTGCCTGGTTAGGAATTGAATATTATTTCCTGCTTGGATATTCCTGGCAAACTCTGACTTGTAATCTTCTCTTGTGTGCAGAATGAAAAGCCTTTTGGTGTGTTTAATTTGTTGTTTCCAACTTCCAACAGGGCTCTGATATTGAAGATGAGGATATGGAAGAGTTGCTGAATGACACAAGACTCTTGAAAAGATTGAAAAAAGGAAAAATTAGTGAAGAAGAGTTTGAGAAGAAACTAACAGGCAGCCAAAGGCTCAAAGCAGAAACTGTTGAGGACATAGAGTCTGAAGGCTAACAGTTACTCCAACCACATTTTTACATAAAACACTGCCTATTTCAATAAAACTGGATTTCTATAAAAAAATGATACAGAGAACAGAACTGATCTAATTTCTTCATAGAGAGACCTGGCATCCATAAAGACACAGAGCTTGCAGTTGTTGAGAACAAAGCTCAAAGCACCACTCTGGTGTGGAAGGAGCTGCAGGTTCCCATCAGCAGCCTTGTGCATGTTTTAATTTTGTTTTTTTCAAGTACACACCACAGATCAGTAACAGCACATGTCAGAATGAGTCTGGATACACCATAAGGTATTTTATTTTACAGTATCAAAATACTCCACCCTTTAAAATAATTTAGTTGCGGCCTTAAGAAGCTGTAATAACTTCTAAAATTTTTTCAGTAGTGGTCCATAATTATGTTCATCCTTCTAATGTTGTTTCCTTGCCGTGTTCATGTATCAACTTCCAGGTTCTTAGAACCCTGATAGTCACTGAAGATGACACATCCTGTGCAGGAGTCTCTGAGTTACAGGTAGAGTTTAATGAGTTCATCACTGACAGCTGAAGGAGTCAACACTCCAAGGTCTGTGAACAGCAGAGTGATCAGTGATGGGGAGGTGTAGTCAATCCAGGGGTGCTCCTCTGTCAGATTCTGACCTGTTTTCAGAGTGTCTGCTTTGTACTAGAAGGAAACAGAGACCATCAGTTACTACACAACTGCAAGTTAAATCCTCTTTTGGGCAAGCAGTGCTACAGCCTCAAGCAGATGTTTGTGGTAAAGCTGAAGGAAGTGAAGTGCACAGACTGGTGTCACCTTGGTCTCAGCTGTTTTGTGTAAAAAGTACAATTTTTAGTTCTGGAGTTTATTGGTTTAATTGTTTCTTACCCTCAGCTGCTCCTGTGCCCTAAAGGAACTGCTTTAGGAACAGAATATTGGTATCAAGACAAATTATGGCTGTTTGGTGCCTGACTGTACCATGGAGCAACCCCATAATGTACCACAGCACAGAGATGCAGATAATCAGGGATTCTTAGAAGACACTTTTTCACAGACTCACCAGTGTGCACCTCAGCTGGGTGAGATGGAAGTTGAATTTCCCTTACCTTAAACCTGTCAGGGACGTCCTGCTGATTGAGAGGGAAAAGTCTTACAAACTTGAAACTTTCTGCTACCACGTAAAATGGCTTATTCTGGGCTTTGGCACACACAGCAATTTGATTGGTGCCAATCTGTGGAGACAGATGGAAAACAACATTGCAGACTCAGTGCTTGTGTAACAATATTGCCCAGTTTCCAACAATTAACAGACATTTACTGGGTGAAGTCCAAATGAAAAAGACACTTCAAAAAACTCTTAAATGCTTCAAAGAAATGAAACTTTAAAAGTTCAGAGTTTATAGAATAAGGTAAGAAACTCATTATTACCTTGTTGATAATGCCTCCACTTTCAACTACACCTTCAGCACCAACTAACACCAGATCCACTTTCTCCATAATGTAGCTGTTAAAAGGGGGGGAAAAAACCAAGACTTACTGGGTAATAGGACAAATGGCTTGCTGAACAGAACAGAAATGAGCAATTCAAACAATCTTCCAATTTTATGCACTAGTTTCATCTACCTCTTGTAAGTTTACATGCTGTTACACATCCTTGGAGTGAGATTCCATCTGCTTCCCTGCAGAAATATTAAGTAGCCATATCTTCCCCAGCCATAGCTGAGTGTGGCAACTGTGTAAATGCTGGAAGGAGCTGAACTCTGACTGGGAATGTTCAGATTTGTTGTAGTTGTTTCTTATGTGCTGGACTTGTACTAAGCAGTGGTAATTCAGCAAATACCTTAAGAAACCACAAAATGAGAACACTTATGCAAATTAGGAAAAAAAAGTGGCCTCTTTGTGAAGCACCTCTGTTCTTTTTTACAGATCTGTGCACATCGTTAGGTCTGGTTCTTTCTTTCATTCCAACAGGCAAAATGCTTGTGTTGTAGCTGACACATTCTAATTGTGCACCTAAAGCTGTAACTCGTTTGGCCTGTTGGATGACCATGACAAACCAAGTAATAACCCTGGAGTCTGAACAAGCTGCTTACATTTAAGTTTGTCTTAAATTTATGCTCGGACTTACCCAACTGCAGCATCCAGAATCACAGTCACAGGAATATTCAGCTTCCTCAGGGCTTTTGCCATTTTCTGCCTATTGAAGAAAAAATCTGGACCTTAAAAAACCTTTTTTTTAAAGACAGTGATCAAAAAATATTGTCTGAAAGACTGAAACCTGTGACTGCTCTCATTCCCCTGCTGGTTGAACAGAAAATAAGTTATTTTCTAGAAACAGAAAGAATTCTTGGTGTGGTGTTATATGTTGTTAGTGACATGTATTACCCAGGGTGCAGGGTTTACTCCTTCACTTAAGCAACAGTATCTGCTCTGAAGGAATTATTTGGCATCTTCAAATGACACTGTTAGCTGTATATTTTGTTTTGCTGTGATTAGCATAATACAGATTATTTTAGCCTACTTCTTAAGGAGACAGTTATAAATCAGTTTCACATGTCCCAAGGGAAAAGTAGATTACCTGGCACTGACTGAAAGTTTGTGAGGAAACCTAGATAGTGCTAATTAGAGTATCTAGTATGGAAAGTTAATTACCAATATTTTTTAGATTTTTCTTCACTTGCCTAGAATAATGTGATATTAGTGACACTTGCCATTTAAAATGCTCCAACCAAGCCTAGCAGCTTTTCTTAGGACATGACAAATTGGATGGTAGCTGTAACTTACCCTGTTAACCAAGATAAAAACCAAATTAATGAATACTTGCCCTGCTTGATCTGGCTGTGATTCAGTAACATAAACACTGAATCGTTTCTTGGACTCCACAGCTGCTTCCAACACCCTGAGGACCACCCTGGAGTAGGCGTGTGTCAGTATTCGCTGCCAGGACAAAAAAAATGCACACATTACTTCTGCCGAGCCTCGGGAAACCTTGACTGTTGTTAGCAGTGTCACGGCTTGTTGTGCAGAACAATACAGTGCAGAATCCCCCATCAGACTCCTCTCCCCTTCTGCTCCTCCCTCACTGCAAGCACCAAAAAAGCCGAGCAGGAGTGACCGTGCCCCGGCCTACTCACAGCACCATCTCTGATGAAAGGGTGACACAGCTTGGCGATTTTATTCCTCGAGAGAGACACTTTGGCCAGGAAGATCTCCCCGCGCTCGATCATGATTTCTTTGCACTTGGAGTAGTCCTGGAAAAGGCCGGGATGCCCGCTGAGCGGCCGGAGGGTCCCGCAGCAGCAGCAGCAGCGGGGCAGAGCGGGCAGCCCTTACCGAGTACTCCAGCGAGGTGAGGCTGATGAAGCGCAGGAAGAGCTCCCCGCCGGAGGACACGGCCACCGAGGAGTCCACCCGCGACAGGGTGTCGATGGCGTCCCGCAGGCTGTTCCGCAGGCCCTGGATGGTCTCCCCTGCGGACAGGCAGAGACGCGCGGTCACGGCCCGGGCCCAGCCGGGGCTCGGCGGGGAC
>JAHLSL010000041.1:9844567-9860044 GCA_025920805.1 Petroica traversi
GCCTGAGGGCCCAGCTGGGCCCGCGGCCGCCGTCGGGAAGGTGCGGGCTGGGCCCCGGTGGGACGGTGGAAACCGCTGCCGTTCCCGTCTTTCCCCGATTCCGACGGGCAGGTGTACGGCCCGTCCTGAAAGCAGGATCACAGAATTGTTAGGGCTGGATCTCTGGAGATGATCCAGTCCAAAGCCCTGCCAAGGCAGGGCCACTCGGACTAGGTGATTCAGGAACCCGCCCAGGTGGGTGGGATGAGCGATGGGCTGTCAGTGTGGACTCCCGGCCTCCTCGGCACTCTAGGGAGGAACGCTTTGGGGTGGCTGTATCCCACTTTTCCCATAGAAATAGCTTAAACTTGGGGTTATTTGCAGCGACATCCCAAGGGAGAGCCCCCGACCCATCTGCAGCCACACTGCCTTCAGCCTGAAGGCACAGGTACATCCATCCCACTGGCAGAGCCATGGAAACACCTGCTCTGAAGGTTTTTGATCGCAGGGTCCTGTTCCTGGAGGAGCAGTTCACCACTCCCTGCCTGCCTGCCTAACACAAAGTTGGGTTGGGCAATAATTATCCTTGTCTCTGCGTTGTCTCATCGTAATTATATGATCTTTGCTTGCTGACTGAGACTTTGGAATGTCTTCCAAATATACGTTAGAAATGCAGCTTGCAAAACCTCTGCAGGGAAAGCTGGGAAGGCTTAAATTAACAGCTAGTTAGTAAATATGGCAGGGAGGAGGAGGCAGATCTGTAAGAATTATTATATGAGCGTATGTTGAACATTTTGGTGTTATTCTAGTTACCTGATACACCATTTATTGTGGAAATAATGCATTAGTGGTTCTGATTTAGTAGCTACATGAGTAGTTAGAGATATTGCACATTCATGTTATGGGGATGTACCTAAAATTTAAAGTTTCAAATAGACTGTGGAAATTCATCACAACAAATTTGTAAAAAGGTTTGTTAATTAGAAGTCATTAAGCATTATTTTAAAACTGTAAAAATAAGATTAGGAATGGTTTCTCCAGTAGATCTTCTTATTTTGATGTTTGATTAAAACCAGCTAGTACCATGGATAATTCTGCTTTAATAAAACCAGCTTTGCTATTTGAAGACTTTGTAATCTTTTCAGGTTTTTGTGCCTTCTCAGCTGAAAAGCACTTAGAGCACAGAGTTCATGCAAAGTATCTCCAGGAAGTTGTAGGAACAGCTGTGGTTTTTTAGGGGAGGTTACTATTTCTAATCCCTAATAAGCATTTTGTCCTTCTCCTTCAGCTTAACCCAAATGTGAGTGTATTTCAGAGAAAATATGTGAATGAAGTGAAGAAATGTGAAGAAATGGAAAGAATACTTGGTGAGCTTTATTTTCATGTCTGCCCTTTCTCACCTCTGGCATTACCAAAGTGGCACTACTGTCAGTTTTTTTAACCTTCCCAGGTTTTTGAGCTGGGAAATTTACTTACACTGAATATAGATCGGTGATTTTTTTTTAAGCTCAGAGGTAAAGAGCAGTTGCTAATGTGTTGCTGATTAATAGTTAGGCCATTTCAGCATTTACTGCTTAAAACTCTGCTAGGAAAACAGAAGCTTTACTGTGGATATTTCCTTGACTGTAAGATATTCCCTGCTTTTTCATGTTGTGTAACTCAATACTGTTGATCTCCCAAGCACCCTCAAAAATACCTCAAGCTATTAATAATAGTGTTCTCATGCTGGTTAATGAATAGAGAAAGGTATGCAGAGCATTACAGCCAAGATGCAGATGTCTTCAGTGTATCCTGAGGAAAAGTTACAATTGAAGGATTCCTTTGATTGGAATCTCCCATCAGAGGCATGTGCTGGTCATGCCAAACCATCCCAGCAGCTATTTTGGCAATCTCCCTGCCCAGTGTGAGTTGCATTTGTTGTCAAGGTTGCTTAAGCTGCTTTGTTTGAACACTTTTTATTCCAAACATGCGTCAGTGAGCAGCACGTCTGTTTCTGGCAGAGAGTGACACAGTTGCACCGTTAGCAGAAAGTGACACTGTGCAGCAACAAAGAGGTTCTGTGAAATGGTGAAAGCTTAGTAGAAATTACTTCTTGGGCAAGAGAGGCCTCTGAAGTTTGCTTGCTTCTGCAGACTTCCAAGGCAGGAATGGTTTGTGTGTTTTATCCCCACCACTCTTTAAGTTCATTTTTTAAGATTTCTGTGTGTGCATTGTTGCTAAAATGAGTGAATAAAATAGCCAAGGCCTGATGCTGCAGTGTGATCAGCACCATCAAGAACAGCTGAAGGTCAACTCTGCAGCACTCTAGAAAGTATAGGCAATGCAGTTTCCTTTCTGATTCTGTTTTTCGTCTCACTCCAGGGTATTTAGTACAAGAAATTAAAAAAGCAGATATTCCACTTCCTGAAGGAGATGTTGCTCCTCCGGCCCCCTTGCTGAAACACATTTTAGAAATCCAGGTAACTTCCACTAAACAATTGCCAAAATCTTGGAACTTAACTTCAAGCTTAATGACTTGCTATCTTATTACTTGCAATTTCAGTTATTGGGGTTTGGTGGGGGGCAGAAGCATTTGTTTTCCTTTTTGTCTGATTCCTTGCTGCCAGTGTGACTTCAAAGCCAGTGAGGTTTTGGTATGAACACAAAATTCCTGTGAGAGGTTCAAAGCAAACTTGTGGAGCGTGCAGTCATCCGTTGTATTTTGGTGGACTGGTACATCACACTGTTCCAGACAAATTGTCTGTAGATGCAGTCCCTCAGCCTCATTTATTGCTTTGGGACACACCTAAGGCTCTTTGAGCATCCAAAATTTCCAGGTGTGTGTGAGTTTTATTTGCCCAAGTTTCTGCAGGCGCTGGTCACACAGCGAAATGTGGTGCTGTTTTCTCTGAATGCTTTTTCTGCTGTTGCATTTGATGTAGAAGCTTGTAAAACACAGATCTAATTTTGAACAACATCCTGTTTGGTTGTTATTCTATTAAAAGAATAAATGGATATCTTCCACCCTGTGCTATCTGCAATTCTAATTCCAGGTCTGCATTATTTTGACACAAATTAAGGGCAGAGCAGCAGACTGAACAGATGCCAATGGAGGATCAAGTGTACTCAATGCAAAGCAATCTTTGGCAGACTGAGGGATAAAACCTATGGAACTTTAGTTAATTAAGAAATGGGAAACCCATATCACTGTGTCAAATTAATATGTGATGAAAATGAATCCTACTCTGTTTTCCAAAATCCTGTAATTGATTCCGTGTCTTTTCTTTATTCTGTGTCTTAGGAACAGCTGCAGAAGCTGGAGACAGAATTGAGGGAAGTAACTAAAAACAAAGAAAAATTAAGGAAAAACCTGCTTGAACTGACAGAGTACAAGTACATGTTGCAGGTCACACAGAATTTTGTCAGGAGGACACCTGAGGTACTGCTTGGCGTGTTTGACAGGAATTGTTGTGTGGCATTTTTGTGATTTTTCCCTGTTGAATTGTTTGCAAATGAAGGTGTAATTGTGTTATTTTGGTACATAAATCATGCCAAGAAATTTAGTGTAATTTTGCAGCACTGACTATAATTGCTAAGAGCACTTGAGATCCCAGGATCTCTCTGTTGCCTGAATTAAACACGGAAACGAGTTTTATATTTTTAATTAAACCATTTACTTAATTACCTGTTCTTTAGAATAATAATGGAGTGAGATTTTTTTTTTCCCCCAAAAGCTATGAATATTCTTTCTTTTTTTTGCTAGTATGAATCCCATCTACATGGCAATTTTGAAGAATTTTCATCTGTGGAAAACGAGCCACTGGTGGATTACAACCACACCCACAGACTGAGTGCCTCGCTGGGGTGGGTATGGCAAGTGCTGCTTTAGAAGAGCTTGAGGAGGGGCTGTCCAGAATGGGTTGTTCTCTTAAAAGATGGCCTGGAGTGATTTCAGGAGTGCCAAGCAGTTTTAGACACGACAGGAGTCCAATGTACCTTTGTAACAAACCCAGATTGTTTGAAGAGATAAGCAGGACAGCGCCCGAAAAAGCTGTCACAAAGCTTCCATCAAACCAAGGATGTGTGTAAAGGCAAATCTCTAAATCAGTACTTCCTCCTATTGTTTAAACTCTTTTTCTATGATAAACACGCGGTGTTTTAATCACCTGGCAGTGCCAGTTGTAAATGTGACATTAATTGTGTTGCCTTTGAAATGCTGAATGGATACTGCTGTCTATGGCATTGTTATCAGAGGGCATCGTGCCAATAAAAAATAAAGAACCTCACTATCACAGAAGTAACCAGTTAGACGTAATTCTAGTTGTGTGCTCAGGTCTGTAGTCTGTTTATTTTGCAAAATAAAAATTTTATAAACCAGCTGGTATTTTCTGTACCAGTTACTTCCTGTTCAGGGAGATGCTTCCTTCCCTCGCCATCGCAGATATTAAATTATTGTGGTGATGTTTTCTGAATTTCAGTTTATTTTCTGGTGAAATTTATTTTCTATTTTTAATTTTTCCTTTTCCATAGATTCATATCTGGGTTAGTTCACATAGCAAAGATTGAAGCATTTGAAAAAATGCTGTGGAGAGTCTGTAAAGGCTACCCCTTTCTTACCTATGCAGAGTTGGATAAGGCTCTGGAGGATCCAGATACAGTGAGTAAACACTGAAATGATCGGTTTATTTTGTTTGTACTTTTCATAAGGGTTGGAGGAATTGCTGCTCAGGTCTGCCTGCAGTAAGTGGAAATTATTTCCCAGTGTCCTTGGAGGAAAAACTATTTTAAAGTATTAGAAATTGCAAGATTTTAAAATTTGAGGTTGTAGAAGTGGCAATTAGTTTGTCGTGGTTCAGCCTGAGGAGTGCAGAACTTTATTGTGGAATAGTGGTGACTTTATGATTGGCCACCTTGATCAAAATACGTGGCAGAAATGGCTGCTTGGATATTTATTAACTAGGTCTGTACAGTGCATTGCCTTTTAATAGCTATTTCACTTGTTCATTTGGTCGTTAAGAAAAAGTCAAGTACAGAGGGTTTTCTGTAAAGTTTTTTCTGTAAACTTACAAATTTCATTTTTTGTAAATCGGCAATTACCGCAGCCTAATCTGTCACTTTTTTTTGTCTTTCTTGATTGGATTCTAATTTGTTACTTTTTTAAAATACTCTATTCTTACTAAGACTTCTGAGACAGTAGAGTATAATGTCTCTTTGATTTTCCCTGGAAACTTTTTCTGGTTTTCTGTAATATTAAAAGGAAAAAGAAATATTGACACAGTTAAATTTTACTGTTTGATCTTCAGTAAAGTGATGGAAGTTTAATGCTATTACCACAGCTTTGTCTAATTATTCAGCTTTGTTATTTGGTTCTATAATTATGGAATCACAGTGGAATTTCTGGTTAAAATAAACTTCATCAGCTTTACTTTTTATGATTTTTTAGGGTGAAACCACGAAGTGGGCTGTTTTTTTTAGTGTCCTACTGGGGTGAACAAATAGGCCAAAAAGTTAAGAAGATTTGTGACTGGTAAGAAGTAAGACTAATATCTGTAATTCTAGTTGTTTTTTTTTCCCTGAACCCCTTTCTTGTAAGCGTTGATTTTTAGACAGGTTTTTTTATGTTAAATTTGTTCCTCCCCTTATTGCATCCGGCTCTATAATTATACAGTGTACAAATAAATATATGAGTCATTTCACTTGCAGTCTTTACCAACTAAAGGCAAAACACTGCCTCTGAGTTGAATCTGTTCCATGTTTATTAAGTGGTGTGTTGCAGATTTGGCTGTGGCAGGTGGTTGTTGTGGTGGGGTTTGGTTTTTAACCCAGCCCTGTCCCTACAGCTATCGCTGTCATGTGTACCCCTACCCTGACACCACCGAGGAGCGCCAGGCCGTGGTTGAAGGACTCAATGTTCGTATTCAGGATCTTGAAACTGTGAGTAAAAAGGACAGATTTCCTTTTGTTGGAGCTGTTGCACCATAGGAAATCATTTGGTGAATCACAGTGTTAAATAGAATTTCTAACATACAGCTTTGGAGCTGATGTGACAGTAAATTGGGTCCCTGCTTCCTGTTGTACATGTCTGTTAAACCTCACAGCACTTGGCATTGCCTTTTGTTTTCAGCAGAGATTTGCTTGCCTTCATAAAAACAAGGCCCAGCACTGGACATGTGTGTCCTGGGTTAGCCATATGACCTGTTTGTATCCCCAAGGTGCTCTTGTTGTGGTCAGCCCAACCACTGTCACATTCTCAGTGAAATCTTTGGATTTTTTTCTCAAAGGTGCTGAATAAAACTGAGGAATATTTGCGCCAGGTCTTGTATAAAGCATCAGAATCCATCTATACTTGGGTTATCCAAGTGAAGAAGATGAAAGCCATTTACCACGTCCTCAACCTGTGCAGTTTTGATGTCACAAATAAATGTTTAATTGCTGAGGTTTGGTGTCCAGTGGCTGATCTCCAGAACTTGCGCCATGCCTTGGAGGAAGGCTCAGTAAGTCACCTGAATGCTCCTGATGTTAAAACTTGTGTCTTGAACTAACTGCACAGATAAGGAAAGAAAATAATTATTAACAATAGGCTAAAAGTAGGCACAGGCCCATCTGGGTCTCTGTATAAAACAATTTTTTTATAAGCAGAGCCTTTATTTAGTGTTGTGTGTGGTGGATTTCTTTTCTTGAATAACTTCTGTGCTGGACCTGAGTCCAGCTGGGACCACAGTGTTTTTTGCAGTCATGCAGAAGGTGCCAGTTCCCTTGCATTGGTTTTGTTTTACAAGACAGAATTTGTAATAACAAATCTTTGTTTTATAATATTGTGGCTGATGAGTCTCATCTGATACTTGATACGAAGTAAGAATTAGAACACTGGGCATAAGCACTGTTTTTAGAGGGGGCACAAAGGGATAAATGTTAAACTTGGGGCTTAATTTAGTGGTGTTTCAGGATCAGTGAAACTGCTGATAGAGCAAATGTTTTCATTTTAATTAGATTAACAGAGATCTTACACGAATCTGTCTTTTGTCTGTAATTAGAGGAAGAGTGGAGCTACAATTTCCTCATTCATGAACACCATCCCAACAACACAACCTCCTCCAACTTTGATACGTACCAATAAATTCACCTCAGGGTTCCAGAACATTGTTGATGCTTACGGAGTTGGAAGCTATGGGGAAGTAAATCCAGGTTGGTCCTTCTGCAAGCTGAGCTGTGAGCTCTCTGTCATTGCTGCTTGATTTAATACCTTGCTGAATTGGACACTGTCAAAGGCCAAATGGTGACAATGATAACTGCTTGTTAGTAGCTGTTTTAAGATTTCAGTACTCATCAGAAGTACAAACAAGTGCTCCAGCTGAGTTATTTTAGCTTGAAAGGTAGTGGTAATAGCTGAACAGTATTTATTTTATATGTTTTACTTTGGATAAGAAATACATTTAGGGGAAACAAAAGAAAACTGGTAATGGTTATTGATCTTACTGAAGTGTGGAGCTCATCACTTGAAAAATTCAGCTTGTTGTGTAGCCCACTTTAATATATAATTGAAGCTGGGTTGACTGTGTCATTCTGCACAGGAGAATGTACCTTATAGAGCAGACCTGAAATATCCACAGAGGAAGAACTGTTTGGTTGGGTTTTATTTCCTGGGCTCATGTTATTATCCTCAGAATTGTCAGCTGCTCCTCAACTGTGAATTTGTCATTGCTATGCAATAAACAGGCTTTAAACAGAGTTAAATTTACAATGGGGGGGGAAAGGTCTATGAGTAGGGGAAGTAATGTCTTTCAAACCTAAAATATTGGAGAGATTCAAATGTGGAATTGCTTGGGGATGATGCAGACAGAGCATCATCTCTTGTGCTGTGCCTGAGATCTGCCGTGTTGCCCTTGCAGCTCTCTACACCATCATCACTTTCCCCTTCTTGTTCGCGGTTATGTTTGGAGACTTCGGGCACGGGCTGCTCATGTTCATATTTGCACTCCTGACAATACTGTATGAAAACCACCCCAGGTTAAAAAGAGCACAAGATGAGGTAAAATGAATTACAAATCACTTGCTTCCCATCCAGCCAGATCACTTGAATAGTCACTGTGTTTCTGGAAAGTACTGGTTTTTGCATGGATATTTAATTAGGGTTTTTTCCATTCTTTTAGGCTTTTCTGTGTTTAAAGCCCCCCCTATTCCTTGAGATTAATCTAATATCTTAAACTATTCACTTTCCTTGAAACAGCAGAAATAACCAAGTTGTAATGAAAGACTTACAAAAATTAATTGATACTTTAAAGCTTGACTTTCCTTCTGCCAGGGCTGCTCAGTGATGTGTTTTACAGAATGTCATTACAGTGACAATGTGAGGAGAACATGATTTTTAAAATTCCACCTTTTATTGTTTCTAAAAAGAGTCGCAGTTTGAAATTTATTAAACTTCACTTTAATTTTTAAATAATATGGGTTGGAATGCAGGAACGCCTGCATCTCTCATTAGAATTATGTTTAATTAAAAATGGCTGCAAATATGTAATTTCTTGTAAAGTAGTCCCAGGAAGGAAATGGCTTAAAAAGAAACTTCCTTACTGTAAGGCTGCCAATGAGAAAAGTCTCAGTGTGTGTCATGGAAACTCATATTCCTTAATGGCTGTTCACAAAAAGATTTAGCTTTTAAAAGTCTCTGTGTGTCCAAAAATGTATTTCTCTTAGACATGTCTAGCTAACCACTGCTCACATAACAGATGATATTCTCTGTTTTTTCTCATTTTTTTTCCAATACTGGCAGATAATGAAAATGTTATTTGAGGGCCGATATGTGATATTGTTAATGGGGCTCTTTTCTATATACACTGGATTGATCTATAATGACTGTTTTTCAAAGTCAATAAATATATTTGGATCTGGATGGAATGTTTCAGCAATGTTTGAACAGAAGGTTTGGAGGTGAGTAGCATGTTTGCTATACCGTTAAACCAGAGATGTGTTTCCTGCAGCAGTTTAACCCTTTTGTTCACATGTTTTAACCTGTTACATTTTGCCTTTACATTGTTGTTTCAGTTTATGTTTTCCGGGTGTGTGTATATGTCTATATAAAGATTTTCAGAGGAATAGAAAACACAGGTCTAGGTTTGGATTAATTGTCCTAGGTCATGCTTCTGGAATTGTCCTAGGTTACGCTAAGCTGACCAGCCTTAGCCTCTACTAAAATAAATTAGCTATTAATGAAATAAATTTATTACCTGTCAATAATTAGTCTCTGCACAGCTTTTCTTAATAGTGAAAAAAAATAGTCTATGTGAATTGTCAAATCTGCTTTTTTTCAGAGTGGGATAAACTCATTGATTTGAGGTGTCATGGCCCTTTGGTATTTAAATGTTCACAGCTTGCATCTCATGGTGCCTTACAAAACAGGATGTGGCTTAAAATAGTCAAGACCACTGTCTTTGGTTAAAATGTGAGCAGGTTGTATGTGCTGTGATAATTAAAAACTATACGAAAATAAAGTAGAAACTTCCCCAAATGCAAAAGGGGGAAAAAAGGTAGCAATTATTCTTTGGGTGTTTGACAGTGAATTTTATGCAAAAGCAAATAATGAACTTTAAAATGAAACTTTCAGTTCTAGGGGAATGTGGAATAAAATCCATAAATTTTCTTTTGAGAGATAGTGTGAATTAAGGCCAGATTATGAGGTTCTAGGTGGGATTTTTTTGCTATTGTTTGCATTAGTGCTTAGAAATCCTTTGAATAGTTTAAAATGTGACAGTGGATGAGTTAGTCAGGTACAGAAAAGCAGAAGCAGAGCCCTGCAGAACTGAAAGTATGTTATTATTATATTTAAGTGTCAAATCTGAGTGTGTTTTTCTTTCCCTGCAGCCTTGATGATCTGAAATCTCATCGATATTTAGCATTGGATCCAAATATTTCTGGTGTCTACAATGGAGCTTATCCCTTTGGAATTGATCCGGTGAGTTTTATTCTTTTTAATTACCCACTTGTGATGATCAGTCTTTGCCCATTAGATTTTGTATAAGTTCAACAAGACCTTTCAAAGATTGAACTATTACTACAGACCTCAAATTTCAGTTGTGACCTCCATTTGAGGTAGAATTCTGGTATCCAGTAGAAAAATGATACTGATTGATTCCTTCTTTTATGGCATTCTTTAATGCTCGTTTGGTGTTTTCTTCCTCAGATATGGAATTTGGCAAGCAACCGTCTCACTTTTTTAAATTCATTCAAAATGAAAATGTCTGTGATCTTTGGAGTGACTCACATGACGTTTGGAGTTATATTGGGGCTGTTTAACCACTTGTAAGTACAAGAAATTAAAATAATAGCAACATTGTATTTTTTGTCAAGTCTGGAGTGATAGCAGTTAATCTTGTAAGAGGAACTGGAATTATTTTTTGAAAACAGCATAAAAGTAATTGTGAAAACTGTTCTTAAAAAAGACAATAATGGAGAGGTCTTCTTTCACATATGTAAAATGATGATTCAGTATTATACTAAAAAAAAATCCCAAAACAAATTAATGCAAGACTTTATTTCACTTGTTGGTATGTGCTTCTTAGAGTTTTTATTTCCACTGAAATACCTGATAAAATTTCACTGAATAAAAAGAAATCGGCTCTGGATTGTAATCTCAGTCTTGCTGTTTAAAAGTGCTTTGTTTTATTGAAATCACATTTGGGCTGTATTGATCTTTTTTTGTAAAATTTATTTTTTATTTTTCCCCTGTTTTTATCTTTCAGGCATTTCAAGAAGACCCATAATATTTATTTGGTTTTTATACCTGAACTTTTATTCATGTTATGTATATTTGGCTACCTGGTGTTTATGATCTTCTTTAAATGGTTGGCCTACTCTGCAGAGGACTCCACATCTGCCCCCAGTATTCTGATACAATTTATTAACATGTTCCTGTTTCCTAGTGGTGAAACAAAGAGCTTCTTCAATGGCCAGGTGAGTAATGCTCTTCCAAGCTTTTGCAAATCCTGTGTTCCCTATGCAGATAATACTTTAAAGGAAAAGGGGATGGGTTTTCCTACTATGGATTTTGTGATCTAATCTGATTTTCCTCCCCCTCAACAGATTCCTCTGCAGAAGTTTTTACTCAGTGTTGCTTTTCTTTGTGTTCCTGTAATGCTGCTTGGCAAACCACTTTATTTGTACTGGTTGCACAGCGGAGCCAGAGGCATAAGAATGTACAGGGTAAGTACTGAAAGACACTCACACATTTCCTCTGTAGGAGAATTCAGCTGCTGTTGTATTGCACAGAGTATGTTCTTACTGGATATTTCATAGAATGGGTTAGGCTGGATTGGAAGGGAACTTAATACTCATCTAATTCCACCCCCTGCCATGGGCAGGGACCCTTCCACTATCCCAGGTTGCTCCAAGCCCCTCCAGCCTAGCCTTGAACCCTTCTGGGATGGGGCAGCCACAGCTTCTCTGGACAACCTGTGCCAGGACCTCCCCACCCTCACAGGGATGAATTTCTTCTGTATATCTAAGCTAAATTTCAGTTTGAACCCATTACTCCATGTCTTACCAGTTTCTGCTCAGTTTGAAAAGTTTTGGACTGGAATACATAATAGTACTTTGTTCCTTTAAATCTTCTTGTGACCACTTTAAGTAAATGTAAAAAATGACAGTGGCAGCCTGGTAGAGGAAACAATACATTCCCATTTTGTAGAGTGGCTACAAGCTTATCCGAAAAGAAAGTGAAGAAGAGCTTTGTCTCCTGTCATGTCAGGATCTCGAAGAAGGCGTCAGTCCTTCAGACACTGGGCACAGAGAGGGAGATGCAGAGGAGGTAATGTTTTTACTTAATCTCTGGTTTATATGTTCTGAAAATCAAATTAGAAGTGGGCAATCAATAGATAATCTGTGCAATGTGTGCTGAGAAGTTTTGAAGGAACTCAGCCGAGCCTTTCACTAAAACCTTGATACCCAAATGCAATTATTTGTTGCTATTTTATCAGTATTTCTTGTTATTTTCAGACTGTTACAGTAAACCAGAACCTATCTGTGGTAGAGAACAGACAGTGTTTTATTTGCAAATAAGACTCTGCATCTAGGAGTACAGGTTTTCTTAAATTGAAAAATGGGATAAAAATCCTGGGTTTTGTCTGGTTTTATGGATTTTACACTTGAGGCAAGGTAGTGACTGCCCAACTTCCTGTTCATTAATCTTGGCTTTTCATCTGGACAAAAGTCTTTCTATGTCTGCAAATTACATCTTGTGATGAGGATTATTGCTAATGGGGGTTGGGGGACATGAGCAGCATTCCTAGTCCCTAGATACTGCTGCTGTTTAGTTTGGCAAATTTTTAAAGGTCTGGACAGATTACACTAATTCCATGTGAACTGAAAGACAAAAAATTGCTTCAGTTTCCTAATGTGCATAATATGTATAGTTCTTGTCTCATTGGGGTAGTAGACTCTTGCTTGTTATGTATAGAAAATACACGAGTTATTTGCTTAAGTAAAATGTGTTACACGAAGTTCAGACTAAGTAAGTGCTGAAATTTTCAGTAATATCAGTTTTAAGACTCTGTTAGCAATAAATACTTATATTTAGAACTTCCAGTATTAATGTGGTTATCTTTCTATCAGCAGCATTACTGAAAATTAACCCTGCTTTTAAAGATGCAGAAATTGACATTGTAAACTTAGAACCCCAATAGAATGGGAATTAGAACCATGGCTGGATATAGTACTTAAAGTTTTCAAGTACTAGATCATACTGCTTTGGAAAACATAAATTGCACTCATTTTTATCTATCAACAAGGTAATAGTGGAAAACTGTAGCATCTGATTTTTTTTTAATGTTATCTCTGTAATAAGGATCTTTTGCATGGCACACCTTTTTACTTGATATATAATCAATTTATTACCCTTCAATGGAGTTCTTCTTCCATGTAATTAAGATTTGCAGATGAATGTTTTTGTTCTCTCATGTTTATGTTGTTATAATTGATACAAATGTATTTATCTTTTAGCTGAACTTTGCAGATGTTTTTATGAATCAAGCAATTCATACCATTGAATACTGCCTGGGGTGCATCTCTAACACAGCCTCATACCTGAGACTCTGGGCATTAAGTCTTGCTCATGCACGTAAGTGAGGGAGGGTTTTCGATATTTTTGGGGTTTTCTTTGCTCACATAAAATTGGGAGTTTATGTAAAATATTGCTCTCAGTAGATCTGATTTTGACACTGAAATGTATCTTTAAACATTTGAGGGACTGGGGGCAGCTCTCTGGAGTGGGGGGTTTCTTACAGTTCCCATGTTCAGTAGATCCTGTAATATTGGTTAAATGAACAGAGTGGCTCAGCGAGTGAACCAATATCAATTATGAGAACTTTTTGGTTTTTGTTAGAGTTGTCAGAAGTTCTGTGGCAGATGGTGATGAGAGTGGGTCTCCGTGTGGATACGAAATACGGTGTCTTGCTGCTGATCCCTGTTCTGGCATTCTTTGCTGTGCTGACAGTTTTTATTCTGCTGGTCATGGAAGGGCTTTCTGCTTTTCTCCATGCCATACGACTTCATTGGTATGTTCATTTTTTTTTCTATATACCACTTTAGCATATACTGGCTTGTTTAAGAGGAATTTTTATGGCAAAATTTTATGTGTCTTATTAAAAACAGAAAAGTAAAATTCAACAGCCTCATTGCTACTGCAGTACATTTATTTAATGATATTAAATGGCTTGTTAGTTGGATATGATTGTTCCTCTGGAATATTTTCAATAGATTCAAATGTTATATTGGCTTTTGATGCATTTTAACTTCAACTACATTCACAAAATGTAAGTACATTTGATTTGTAGTATTGCAGCTTTTATAATGTAGAATATTAGTAACTTGGATAAGTGTTTTTAATTTCAGTCTGGTTATCTCACTGTATGGTTTCAGTCCATTTATTTGGTTCAATAGAACATTTATATTAACGAGTGGAGCTGCCAACCCTGAAGCATTTTAATCCTGTCTTAGTCTTAATATCACAATATCTGCACTTTGGAGTGGATTCAGAGCATGTTTAGTTTGAAATCTGATGAAATTTACAGTGTAAACAAAGGCATATAGTGTCCAAAGACAGGTGGCAGAGCTTCGTGCATGACAGATTGTCCTCCTGATATTGCATATTTGCAAAGCAGTTAACAACAGCTGGCTCAAAAACAAGTGAGTAATCCTGAAGTAAGAAATGAGCGATTATAGCCCAGGTTAGAGCTTGTGGGTCTCCTGAGAAGATTAAATAGCTGCACAGGAAACAAGTGAGAGAGCTGGAGTTGGTTTTGTTCATCTTCTTGGGTTGCTCTGTTCTGTCTGTTGACAACTCATTCTGGATTCTGTTTTTTGTCTCGTTTCAGGGTGGAATTTCAGAATAAATTCTATTCCGGTGGAGGATACAAGTTTACGCCTTTCTCTTTTAAGCACATTTCTTTACATTTTAATAAAGATGGTGCATTATAATTTGGCTGCTGTTAGCAGAAATGTTTGGAATTGTCTGCAAATAACTGCGTGATTGGATCTTGCCTATGAATGGTTTCTTGTGGAACAAAGTGGTTTTCACTGATTGCCTTATAATGCAGCCAAATAATTCTGTAAAACATACCTCCCATAGAAAGACATAGCAGATCTGGATTATCTTGTAAAATATATAAATATCAAATGTACATTTTTCTTGATAAACTAATGTTGTAAATTAATTTTATTCTCAAAAAAAAAGAAGTTGTTACTGCTTGTCCTTAAACCCATGTAGGCATTTTTTTAGAGTCTCTTTGTTTTCTTGAATGGTTACTTTTAAGTTATCTGGAAGACTTTTCATTATATTAAACATTCATTACTAATCACATACTTAACCCAGCTGCATCTTGTGCACTTTGGGAACAATGCAATAGAAGCAATGTCTGTTTTCAGTATGTATTCCAGGATGATTATGAAGTGTAAATTTATACACACCAATGCAACGTGCTCTTTTTTGGCCATATTTAAAATTGCACTGGAAATGTTATCTCTTCATTCTGGGTTCTGCCTGGAGTTACTACTTTAAGCTTTCAGAAGCCACACTGATATTTATATTTGTATTTAACATTACGGAAGAAGGCAGGATTAGAAGTGTTACTCCTCTTTTTTTTTCCCCTGGAGTGAGGTATAACTTTTGCACATGGACTTAGGATCCCTGTTTCAGCTTGGCTGTAAGGACACACAAACAGCACTCCCTGATGTTGCAGAACCTAATTTATACCGAATAGGTGGACAAGGGGTAGTTTTATATTATTTTTGTATCGGTGTGAAAACGGGGATATTGCCATGATATTTTAACATCCGTGCCATACGAACAGCACAAATTAAATTTTGCACTTGTTTCATACGAATTCCCAATAAAGCCTGGTTTGCGCTGTGCCGAGCGGGCCCTGTGTTTGTCCGTAGCCCTTGCCCTGCCTCAGGCGGCGCTGAGGGAGCGAGCGGCCGTAAGGGGAGGCCGGGGGAGCCAGCGCTTGAGGCGCGGCGGGCAGTGAGGGG